>VMDO01026357.1:0-26835 GCA_007922755.1 Pedetes capensis | reverse complement strand
AACAGAATAGGAACCAAAATTAAATGTTTGGATATTTTTCTGATAGTGAGAATTATTGAGTTACTAGAGAGGCTCTTAAATCCTCCTGTTTATTTTTTTAAAGTTTTGATACCTTTCCTAGAGTTATAGGAATGAACAAATATGCTTTTATTGCCCATTCTAAATCTGATTTTATAATCAGACTTAGATTGTGTTAGAATATTAAATGACTGGGCACCCTCTTCTGGGATTATACCAGAGAGGAGCTGAATGGAAGCAGGCTGGTAAGAGCCGAAGAGGCAAGGGGTGTGAGCCCAGTTATTCTCCCCTATGCATTCTCTTTCTAAGCTTCCACTAGGTCGGGCCTTGGAAACCTGTAACTTCCATGGCTTCAGATTTGATGAGATCTTTCTCATCACATTACAAATTCTTTCTTTGACTGGATGGACAGAGCTATAGGTTGAAAAATTGCATAAGTGGCCCTTCTAATATACAAAATATGTAGTTCCAGAACTGCACAGTATCTTTGCTTGATATCAATCAAAAAATGTTTCCCTTGACCAAAGTAAGATTAGATTTGGATTGAAATCAGGATTTCAAATTGAATGATTTGGTATTATAATAATATATTCACCCAGACTGATTATTCTATTTTGTGGCCATATTCAGTTAAATTTGTGATCATTAATTTTCTAGCTGTAGTATTAATAAACTACATTTGCAAGTATGTATTCATACACTGTATATCTCATATGCTAAATACATTCATCCATTTCTTAAACTTTATCATCAAATTTTAACTAATACTGTGTCAATGTATTAAAACTAGCTTTTACATATGATACCAACAATGTAATCGATTTAGAGAGTACGTTTTGTGTAGTCTCATTTAGTATTTTAACATTTTATTTTAATTATGTAAATTTTGTTAGAAAAAATGATTATTAAATGATTAGTGCTATTGTGTAATGGTGACAGTTATGAAAAGCCTCTGCCTTCCCAAACTAGTATTTGTCACACACTTTCATTAAAACAGAAAGAAAATAGACTAAAAATATCACAAATTGGGCAGTCCTTAAAATGTAACTATGTTACATTCCTGGGAAAATTAAGTGGGTTTTACTCACAAGCATATTTCAACATTAATTATTTAAAATTATTTATATTAAGGCTGAATGGGCATACGTTTCCTAATATACATTTATGAAAATCTGCTTGTAGGATTTTGTCTATTTATACTCTTCTGATTTGTATTTTCCATCATGGTTATCTCGTGTTTCTTTCACCTTTTTTTTCTTTCAAATCAAGTTTATAGTTATGTTTAGGTAAACTATTTCTCACAATCACTGAACACTATTTTGGCTGTTTCCAACTGGCGCAATTGGCCTGGAAAACATGGGAGCAAGAGAAGCTAAACTATACTTGGACAGGAACCTTTTTATATAGTGCCAATTACCACACCAGAACATTTTATAGACGCCTTAAAATATTCATCCACAGTAGCTTTCTTACACTAACTATCCATGTGCTTTCCTTAAATATTATTTTTAAAAGCAGTGCAAGTTGACAACAGCAGGAGTAGAGATGAAAAGGCTGCTCAGAAAAATGTGTGTGCACAAATGAAAAAAGTGAAGGCAATTGTTTAGTGATTGTTTGTGATACTTTTAGGAATAAAATTTGTGAAATTTATGCTGTTCCTGCTTAAAATATTTGAAATTTTATGAAATATGTATTTATGTTGTATTTTGGAAAGAATCCTCCTCTGTTACATCATACAGTATCTGAAAGTGAACAGTATCACAAGGCAGTTCTAGCTATGCTGTGAAAATGAGAAGATTGGATATTGTATGGCCCAGGGTGGCAGTATGTATTCCAGCAGCAAATGTGTATTAATTGTTCGATTTCAGGTTCTGTATTGCATGTTTTCTTATTCATTAATAAAGATATTAATAAAGTACTTATGAGAAATAATGATATATATTTTGTGTGATTTTGTTAATTCCAAAGTCAAAGATTAGGTTGAGGGTGTGGCTTAGTGGTAAAGCACTTCCCTAGCATGACCAAGCCTCTGGGTTCAATTGCCAGCACTGCAAAAGAAAAATAAAAGGTTGTATTATATGTTAAGTTGAATTTTCAAGTTACATAGAGTAAAATTCAATTTTTGGTGTAATACTTCTTTGTGTTTATTTTTATCATCAATCAGCTGGCTGGGGGCTTTGTGCTGTACCTGTATACAAATCATGAAGAGGCAAAAAGAAGCCCTTCAAATGTTGGTCTTAGGCAACTTTGGTGTCTGTTGCTGTTCGACAGCAGCAAGCAATGAGCGCAGACATATGGAGCAGAAGAAGCAGCATGCAGCATTTTCTAGTGTCATGAGTCTTATGTAGGTTGAAGGGGCTGGGAGTCCTCTGCTTTAAGTATTACAGCACTTCTGTAGGCTGAAGAGGTCGGGAGTCCCAATCCTTCAAAAGCAACTAGTGTTGCATCTTCTTCTAGGAAACTCTATGTATTGGGATACTCAGCCCTGATAGTGACTGGTGTTATAACTTCTGGGTGCAGGGCATCTGAGACCCTTCGCCCTAAATACCGGACAGCTCTCAGGAATTTCCCTAGTGACCAGAGCCAGTGGATTCTCTTCTCTAGTTCTTTACAACCTTCCATCCTTCTTTAGCCTTGGGTCTCCACCCTCTCTCATTTTCTCTTTATTTTCCCTCTTCATCCTGCCCTAGTCACTCTTCTTCTGGAAAAGTTCAGCTGCCTCTTAATACTATGACCACTGTCACCATTGCTGCCATTCTGGAGGCAGCTAGTGCTGCCTTTCTGCTGCTCCCACCATTTCTACTGCTGAAGACTGCTTCTTTTGCAGCTGACAATTGCCGCTGTCAGCGCCTTGTCATTTTTACTGCTAGACCTGTTAATTAATAGGCCATAGCTTTTGCAGCCCCTCCCCCACTTCCACTGAGAGAGTCACTTGGTTCTGAGGCTGTCTTAAGAGCTTTGAGCCATTTTCCACTCCCTTTCTGACAGCAGGAACTTCTTGGTTCCTGCACTAGCTGCAATCAGAGAAGCTTCTGGCTGGGCTCCCAATGATTAGAGCTGTGGGATGGGGGCACGCTATGCTTCTTGTCAGTCAGCAGGAAGCCCAATTCCTGTATTAGCTCCATTTGGAGTGGCTCCCAGTCCCACCACCAATGATCATTGGAGCTCTTGGGGGTCTACACTCCCACTTCTTGTCTGTCAGAGCCTTGCAGTTCCCTACTAGCATGAGGAGATCACACAGTGCCCTCAGCTCTGCCCCTCCTACTGCTGTCTGCCATCCCTACCACAGCCATCATCACTGTCCTGCCTTCTTCACTGCACTCTTCTTTCTTTATGTAGTCAGTTCGGCCACGCAAGTTAAAGAAGGCAGAAGGAGCACTCAAAAGAAGCTTTTTATTGGGCCCAATGCTGCAGTGGGACTAGGGTTTAGCTCAGTTGGTAGAGTGCTGATCTGCACTTCCTGAGCACCTGGGTTCAATCCCCAGCACCATATAAATGGGAGAAGGATGAGTCAATCCACTCCTGAAACAATCCTGAAAACAATCAGCCATTGAAAACCCCATGAGTGTTGCTCTGATTCAGACTCAACTGAAGGACACCTAACAATGTTGTAACACCAGAGGAGGAAGCACAGGAGAGTGTCCTCCAGATTACTCACTCAAATGACCTGAAAAGCCTTCTTACATAGTCAGAAAAGGGAAGCTTGCACCTGTCAAAAAAATAAAGACTTAGGCTTACATCAATCACAGCATTGTCTCTTTTACACTAGTCACAGCAGTCCATCTCCCATGTCACCACGATAAGGTTGTAAAGGAAGTTCAGTGCAATCTGCTTAAAAGAATTGTGACTGGAGCCACAACCCTAGAGCAACAGTTGTAGTCATGTAGCTTCCCCACGAACCCCTTGAGTGTTTACAATATCAGGCACTGGCATGAATGTGGCTTAGCTGGCCAATACTCCTTTTGCTTAAAATAGCCAGAGTCAAAAGAGAGAGCCCAGTTAGGGAATCAGATCATCCCATCCCCCAAAATCTGTGCTACCTTGCGGAAAATTGCGCAGCAGAAAGAGCATACATGGGAGCAATGGGGAAAAATGAACTTATCTTAACAATACTATTGACTTTAACAGTGTATCAACAATACTTAATGCCCAGCACTCCAAGAAGGGATGGATACCCCTTATCTGTCTCACTCTGATAGGGCCTTTAACATAATTACCTTAATTATATATCATTTCAATCACTTTTCAAAGATGTTAGACAAAATTTTAGTATTTTCCAGCACTTGTTTTTTTTTTTCCAAAACAAATTTAAAGGATGTGTATTTAAAAGCCAAATAAGGATTTCTTTGTATAATCCTAGGAGACCCAGGTTATATATATTTCTGGAGAATGTTGACAATATTTGTGAAGCAAAATAACTTCACTCTTGAGTTCACTTTCAATTTGGCTGAATAGAGATAACCTCAGTATAATGAAACCTATCAAAGTGCACTGTATCACTAAATATGCAACTATGTTTGGCATTATTATTAGTTGGAAAGTTTGGTTAAGTATTACAGAAGATGTATTCTAGTGGATTTTGTCTTTATTTTTTTCTCACTCACCTTTTTGATTATTATGATGTTAATTTATTTACTCCCACCAATGGTTAGCTGATGAAGAAAGAAAAAGCACGCTTTTATTTTGCAATATTTGGGAGTTGAATTTAGGGCCTCAGACATACTGTGCAAGTGTTCTTCCACTGGGCTGCACCCCCAGTCCATTTTTATTTTATATTTTGAGTTAGGGTCTCATGAAGTTTCACAGCGTGCATCTGGTTTCAAACTCACAATCCTCTTGCCTCCATCTCCCAAGTCGCTGGGATTACAGGAATGTGCCACCATCCCCAGGAAAACAACAAAACAAAACAAAACCCACATTAAGTCAAGGAATATTTTAACCCTTCAAGGTAAGATATTGGCATTTCAGAAGACATATAATATATTTGTAGGTTTATTTGTGCTTTTTTTCATCCTTATTAGTCATATGGGAAAAGACACAAGTCATAGTGACTAGTGAATAAAACAGACTAACAATCATCAGGTTAGACAGAGACATTATCATAGTAACCTTAGGAAGAAATCTAGAAACCATAAAAAAGTAAACATGATGAATACATATTATGAATGGGAGGAAAATACTCTATTGGATAGGAGTGTTGAAGCTTTCATCTAATATTTCAGGAGATAAAAAAAGAAATGAGCTAATACTTGGTTGCATTAAAAGCATGGAAGTTACACTCTTATTGGCAAAACTGATCACATGGGTTTATAATATAAATTATTGATGTGGGATGGAATTTCTTCAACTACTCAAAACAATGCAAAACAAACAAATTTATGAAAATAGCTCTGAAGCACACAAGTATGTTCAGAATTATATTTCTTATTTTGGCTAATGAACTCCATAGTCATTTCAAGTATTTTGAGATCAACACCTATATGAAAACAACTGAAACTTAACGGGCTCACTGGGTTACTCCCTACCCTGTCTTTCAAAATATTGTAAGGTGAACATGGTAAAAACAGAAGCAAAAGTTATACATAAAGAAGATGATAAGTAGAATTTAATTTGTCAGCAACATAAGTAATTCCAGGATGCAATCATCCTGAATTTACTACATAAATTTCTTTAGAAGCTTTTGATATACACACACAAAAAAATAATAGTATAGAGTTTTTAAATCCTCAATCCTAGTTTCTCCTATTTTAAACATGGCATATTTCTGCATATTATCAACTAAAATCCATTGCCCCCAAGTGCCTGTCAGTTTACTATACTGTGGAGGATTGCAGGTTACTGTGATTCTGAAAGCTATGCCACTGGTATTACAGATATCAGTAGGGTCACCCATGGTGGGCAGGTTTCAGCTAACCTTTGAGACCAAGACAGACTAGGGAGAAGGTCATGGGAAACCCACTCCCCAAACAATTAGTGATTGAAAGCACTATGAATAGCAGAGAAACACTACCAGATATAGCACTAGAAAATGAGCCTCCCAGGTTGTAAGGCATTCAAAAGATGACTCGAGATGAATTGACTTCTCAAAGTAGAGTTGACCTTAATGACAGGAATGGAGAAAGGCAAGAAAGTCCTTTATTTGTTGATGTGGCATGGCTCAACATAAGAAGGAACAACTGTAAATATCAATTAATAATTGGAACATAGATTGTATGTAGTATGAATCTAGTAAAATTAGAAATCATCAAAAGGGAAATGGAGCACACAAATATGAATAATCTAGGCAATAGTGAGCTAAAATGGACTGGAATGGGCCAGTTTGAAATGAGATAATCATATGATCTACCATGCTGGTAATGACAGATTAAAGGGAAATGGGGTTATATTCTTCATCAAAAACGATATCTTAAGATCTGTCCTCAAGAACAATGCTGTCAATGATAGAATAATATCCACACATCGATGAGGAAGGTCAGTCAATATGACCATTATTTAAAATTATGCACCCACCACTAAGGTTACAAATGAAGATATATGGAAGATTTTACCACCTTCTGCAATCTGAAATAGATTAAACATGCAGTTAGGATGTAATGATAATCACTGATGACTGGAATGCAAAAGTCGGAAACAAAGAAGAAAGCCCAGTAGTTAGAAAATATGCCCTTGGTGGGAGAATTGATGCTGGAGATTGCATGGTAGAATTTTGTCAGACAAATGATTTTCATTACAAATTCATTTTTTCACCAACATAAATGGCCACAATGCACTATGTGGACAGATGGACTATGTTGTTGTTAGCTGCCATCAAGTCGAGTCTGACTCATAGCAACCCTCATGGGATTTTCGGTTCCTGATTATTTTAGGATTGTTTTCAGAATGGACTGCCACATCCTTCTCCCACTTTTGTGGTACTGGTGATCTAGTCTGGGTCCACAGAAAGTGTGGAGCAATATTCTACCAACTGAACTAATTCAGTCCCTGCTAGATGGAACATGTTCTTGTTATTGTTAGGTCCAGGAACCAAATTAACTGCATTTGTGGAAAGAGACAACAGAAAACTTAAATATCAATAGTTATAACAATCAGACCATCAACTGCTCATATTCAGGTTCAAAATGAAGCTAAAGAAAATTAGAACAAACCAGGCATGGTGGTGCATGCCTGTAATCACAGCAGCTCTGGAGGTGGAGGCAGGAGGATCACAAGTTCAAGACCAGAGGCAGTCTGTGTAATTTAGCAAGACTCAATCTCCAAAAAAAGTAAAAAGAAAAAAAAAATGGGATGAGGGTGCAGCTCAGTGGTCCAGCTCTTGTAAAGCATGCAAGTGCAAGTCCTTGGGCTCAACCCCCAGTACCACAAAGAAAGAAAGAAAGAAAGAGAGAAATAAAGAAAGAAAGAAAGAAAAAAAGAAAGAAAGAAAGAAAGAAAGAAAGAAAGAAAGAAAAAGAAAAGAAAATTAGAACACAGGTACAAGAGCCATAGTATCACCTTGAGTATATCCTGCCTGAGTTCAGAGACTACTTGAAGACTGAAAGAGATCCATATTTGCATCTGTTCTCAAGAGGATTCCATTGAATGCAGAAATTATTGAAGGATGTTTTTAATATCACAGGAAAGTACAATTTCACTAAAGATTATTCAAAAGTGACAGCAAAAGTATATAGACAGAGAAGTGCTGGAAAATCAGCCAGATTCAGAAGAGGATGTGGAAGCAGGGACACCATGACTTATGTCAGATGCATGGTAGCTGAAACAAGAACATAGCAAAAAGATATCCAACTATGTTTTACTAACTATGCAAAGGCATTTGACTGTGTGGATCATAACAAATTATGGATAAAAATTTGATGAATGGGACTATCAGAGCACTTAATTATACTCATGAGGAATCTGTACAAAGATGAATACACAATCATTGAACAGAACAAGGAAACATTCTCTGTCTTAAAGTCAAGAAAGGTGTGCATCAGGATTGTATTATTTCACTGTACTTCTTCAATCTCTATGCTGAGCAAATAATCTGAGAAATTGGACTTTATGAAGAAGAATGTGGCATCACAATTGGAGGAAGACTCATCAACAACCTGAATTATGCAGATGACACAACTCTGCTTGTTGAAAGTGAAGAGGATTTGAAATATTTACTGATGAAGATCAAAGAACACAGCCCTCAGTATGGATTTCGCCTCAACATCTACAAAAAAAAAATCTATACAACTGGGTCAGTAAGCAACTTCATGATAAATGGAGGAAACCTTGTGGTTATCCAGGATTTTGCTTCTTTATTTGGTTCAACAATCAACACACACAGAAGCAGCAGTCAATAAATCAAAAGACACACTGCATTGAGAAAAGTTGTTGTGAAAGATGTATGCAAAGTTTTGAAAAGTAAAGATGTCATATTAGAGAGAAAGGTGCATCTGACTTATGTCATGGTATACTCAGTTGCATCATACTGTTGTGAAAGCTGGACACTGAATAAGGGAGACAGAAGTCGAAGTGATATTATTCAATTATAGTGCTGGAGACAAATACTGAATGTGTCATGGACTTCTCCAAAACCCTAAAGGTCTTTCCTAGAAGAAATGCAACCAGAATGTTCCTTGGTAGCAAGGATGGCTAGACTGAGTCTTACATATTTTGGACATGTATTCAGGAGGGACGAACCAATGGAAAAAGACATGTTTGTGAGAGTGGCAGGTAAATGAAAAAAGTAAGATCTTCAACTAGATGGATTGACACAATGACTGTGTCAATTGGCTTAAATATAAAATGGATTATTTGCCTGGCACATAATTGGCGAATGCTTCTTTCTGTTGTACATATGGTCACTGAGTCAGGCTCGATTTGATGGCACCAAACAACAACAAAATCCATAGTTTATTGAATTTACTTTATTTTTACTTAGTGTCATTTTTATCAGGAGTTCTAGATTCCCATCTAGGATTCCACATTACATATATTTGTTTGGTCATCTTAGGTTTTTCTAGACCATGACACTTTCTCAGTCTTTCCTCATCAATAATGACCTTGACAGTTTGGATAAACAGTATTCAGGAATTTTGTAGAATGTCCATCAGTTGAGATTAGACTGGGATTATGGGGTTTGGGGTGAAGATCCCAAAGGTAAAATGCTCTCCTTGTCTCAACGTATCATAACAAGAGTAAGTGATAATACTCTTTTATTGCCATGTATAAGTTAGTACTTGACATCATTTTACTTCAGATTTTAGGATTCATGTTTCAGCTTTGATCCATAGACCCACTAATACTTCAAGCACTTGGTTACTCAGGCCCAGAACATCCATACAACATGCCTTACTTGGGCTTGAAATCACTGGGATGATTCAGGATATACCCCTTCCCATCAATATCACAGATGACCACCTTACTATTTAATTTTAGCATGTCATTCTATAAAAACACAACTTATACTGAAACATTAATAGGAAATAATAAGTAAATGTGCTTCCCTTCTCATATTTTTCATTAGGAAATGAGTGCTGTTCCACTAATGTTGATAATTTCAGTAATCATGGTAAGTAGAAGGAGAACCAGAGACTCTAATGATCCAGAGCAATAGAGTACAAATACAATCGATAAAGTCAATTTCCATTATTTCTGTGGTTGTGGACAGAAATTGGTGGATTCTGACATGTTTTACTTCTTCATAGTTATGCAAAAATGACTGGTTATTATAAAAGATTGATTACTATATGATAAATTGATGATTCTAAGTTCAGGTTTCACTATTAAGGGCTACTTGTAAAATATTATCCAGGGAGAAATACTGTTGCAGATACATCTAAAGAGAGAAAACTATTGATCTATTCTTTAAATTCTTTTGTGTTGGCTTCTGCACACTACACATATGATAGTTATAAAACTTTACCATCAAATAATGTACATCATGTGGGACAGGGAACTGATTTCTTTTTATAAACTAAATGATAGTTTGTGGCCTTTAGTTTAGAATGCTTCTATAAAAGCATCCTACAGAGCAAATTATACCATAAGAGCCCAAAGTAAATTTTCCAACTTCATTCTTTATTCATAAGAGTAAAAAGAAATTACTATATGACATGTGTGTCTCTTAGGTGTAAAAATGATAATGCATGTCACTGTGTATTTTCCCATGAAAGTATTTATGTTGTCAAACACAATGAAACTAAGTGCCTTAGTCAGATGCTGTTTATTTCCCACTACTGAACATCATCCTCCTACAGATTACAGTTAAGTTACATGGTTGAAAGGGAGAATTTGTTTAAAGGATGAGCTATTGGCCTCTTTAATAGTTTTAACCTACTCAGTTGTATCCAGTAAGCTGAAAAAAAGTTTAATGAGCATAAACCTATTTTGTGCCCAGGGGTGACCCTGAACAAAAACGGACAAAGCACTTGTTTTGTGTTATAGTTTGGATCTTGGATGTCCCCCAAAGGCCCATGTGTTAAAAGCTTGATCTCCGGGGTGGCACTATATGGAGGTCATGGAAACTTTGAGAGGTGGGGCTTGGTGAGAAATTCTTAGGCATTTGGGACTTGCTGGCAAAGGAAATTAGGGGACTCCATTACCTTGGCTCATGACATAAGTTTTTCTCTGCCACACAATCTCATCATGATGTGATGTCTTGCCATAGGCCCAAAAGGATAGAACCAATAGATCATAAACTGGAGCCTCCAAAACTGTGAGCTCAAATACACTTCTTCCCTCTACTAATTAATTATTACATATTTTGTTATAGTTATGGAAAACACACCATGCCATCCACCCAGATGGAGAAAACATTCAATCATTGTAACATGTTTATTTGTGTGTGAAATTAAACAAATGGATAAACCTAGGAAATACATGTTTTTGTACAGAAAATTTTATTATCTGTATCTGAAATCCAAAAGTGTCACACTAGTACTCACAGCAGAGTTAACTTCTACGATTAGAATTGATAGGTAACTGTATTAGTCAGCTGACATCAATGTAGCAGAAAAATAACCCAGACAAACTTCTGGGGGAGAGATGTATTGGAAGCTCACAAATCAGTCTATAATGGCAGCAGGACAGACATGGTGGCTGCAGAGGCAGGATTAGTGGCATATGGCTTAACAACCTGGGGCAGGAGGCAGAGAGCAACTGGGGCCTAGGTTTGTTTTTATTAGGTGCCCTCAAGTTAGGTTTGACTCACAGTGACCTTATGTATCAGAGAACTGTTGGGGTTTTTGGCTCTAGCCCGGCTAGAGTTAGGGCCAAACCCTCAACATAAACACGTGACCGGTGTTGGGAAGGAAGGACTTCGGGAGACCTTCAGATGGTTGGAGAAGGACAGGGAAGGTTTATTGGGGTGCTCCCCTTAAGGAGAGCAAGGAGCAGGCAGCCCCTATAGAGCAAGGCTCTATCCCTTTAAGTGCTGGCTCTATGCCTGCAGCATAGAATGCTGCAGGCTAGGTGCTGGTACAGCTCAGCCTTAAAGGCACAGGCACAGCCGCTGGTGTTCAGTTGAGGTCCGATGGTCTTGACTCTCACGGCTCGCCTTCTTTACCCCCCTCCTTCCCAAGGATGGGAGGAGTTGGGAGGCTCTTCGTGGCTTGCTAGATGCCTTCGGCTCTTTGGGGCCCCTGGGCTTGATCTTGCCGGCTTGCTAGATGGTCTTGCGGGAGTAGGGAGCGCTGGTCCAGGTGATGAGGTTCAGGAGATGGTCACTGAGGTCAAGATCAAAGGAGTCAGGTTCAGTAGGGTCCAGATGGGGTCCAGGAGCCCTGCTTTTATAGGGTCCTGGAGGGGTCACATGGTGGGGTTCAGCCAATCGGGCACACAGCTGGCAGGTACAGGGGGCAAACGGACAAAACTGCCAGGTAGAGACAGTTATTACCTGCACAGTGGTGAGGGGAGCCAATCAAAATTATGGTGGTTGAGGCTGGTCAAGCTGGCTGGGGGCCATCTTTGCTCACTCGATGGGAGGGGCTGTTTTGAGTGAGTGAGGTGAGCCCTGGGGTCAACTAGGGGTCAGCCCCTCAAGCTGTCATGAGGGACCCTAGCTGGGAAATATTATTTTAAAAATCCCCAACAGAGAACAAAACACTCCCCAAAACTGTGCCATGTCTGGCTCTATTGTTAGTGCTTCTCTATTATTCATAGGGTATTCAATGCCTGATTGTTTTAGGATTGGGTTGCCAGGTACTTCTCCCATTTTTCCAGTGCTGGGTCTTAAACCCAGGGCCTCAGAGAGCTCAGAGCAGCACACTACCATAAAACCTTCAAAAGGCTCTTCCCCAATGACTCACTTCCACAAAGCTTAGTCCCACCTCCCCAAGTTTCCATAAAATCCACAAACAATGCCACCAGCTAGAGTCCAAATGGTCAAACCTATGGCCATCAGGAAACATTCAGATCTAAACCACAACATTCAAACCCTGATCCCCGAATGTCCATGGCCACTTCATAATGCAAAATGCACTCAGTTAAACTTTAAAAGAGTCCCCCAATTATTAGCAGCCTCAACCATGTTCAAAAGTCCAAGTCCATGTCTCCACTGAGATTTAAGGTGAACTTAGCTGGGAACCCCTGCATAACAAAAACAAGTTACATATTTCCAACATAAAAAGGCACAGACTACGCATTCTCATTCCAAAAGGGAAGAACAGGGACAGAGAAAGGAATGATGAGTCCATAGCAAGACCAATATCCTGCTGGACAAACAAACCTTTTTGGTTTATGTCTGGCATCTTGCACATGTGATATCATCTGACATCTGGTATAATGTATCATCTGAGCTCAAACAGGCTTGAAGGTTCTGATCCTATGGCCCTACCATTTGTAGCACAAATGTTCCTCCTGGGCTAGCTCCATTTTTGCCAGAAGCTTCTCTTGGCAGATATTTCATGGTTCTGGTACCTCCAACACCGTTGGCTCTCCATTGCTGCTTAGGCTCTACCAACAAAGCTTTATGTGTTAGCCCCTCAGTGACTCTATGCAGGGCACCTAACCCTGGTACACATTGCCTGAAATTAAAGACTATCTTCTGGAACCTTGCAAACAGCCTCCTTTAACTCTTTCTCTATTCATGCCTGCAAAACCAGCACCACATGGATGTTGCTAAGGATTGCTGCTAGCTTGAAAGGTAGCTAAGCCCTTTTGGACCATGGCTGGAGTGGTGGCCCCTACATGCCCAGGAAATCACTTCCCTGTGTGGATTCTTTCCAGTAGGTCATCCCAAAGATATTTACTTTTTAGAAACTTGCTATTCAAATGATTTTGCTAGTTCTTGCACAGGAGCTTTAGATGGGAAGCATCTGGATACCCCCTTCTCTGCACTGAAGAAATTCTTATTGTTCCAGTGCAAAAAGTTAGTGGGTTTTTCTTACTTCAGCTCATGTCCTTCCCCTAATAGGCCCCATTTACTATAACCTTTATAAAAAAAGCCTCAACACCCAGGCTTTCTGTTTCTTTAAACTATACCTTTTCCAGATCTTCTCATTCTACAATTTTCTCTGTTTTTCCATAAATCTTGCTGAATGCAGCAAGTAGCAACCAAGCCATGACACCTTGATCTTGATATCCTCTTGATATTTTCTCCACCAAGTTCATTAGTTGCTAGCTTTTAAATTCACCCTCACTCAAATCTTTAGAGCGTGGAAAAAATACACACAAACTCTTTGCTAGAATATAAAACAGATCACCTTTAATCCCATGTCCAATAGAGTCCTCACTTTCCTCTAAAACCCTGTGAATCATGTCTGTATTTCCATTAGTAGTAGTGTTCTTGTCCTTCTTACAATCATAACTGTCCCTCAAGCCCTCCAGAGCTTCTCTGTCCCACATCTTCAAACCCTTTCAAACACCTCTCACAAACAAGTTACAAAGGCCAATGATACACATACGCTTCTGAACACCAATGACCACATTCCCTGGTATCAATTTTTCTGCACTAATCAGCTGTTTTCATTGTACCAGAAAAAAACAACTCTTACACACTTATGGAAAGAGAGATTTGTTAGAAGCTCAAAGTATTGGTTCAAAATTGCACAAGGACAGGCATGGTTGTGGCAGAGGGAGGCTCTGTGTCTCATCAGCTCAGAGCATCACGTAGTAAGAGGTGGAAAGACCAACTGGGGCTGACCATGGGTCTGGGTAAAAACCTCCAAAGTTCTGCCCCACCATGACTTACTTCTGCAAAGCTAGTCCCTCCTCCCCAAATTTCCATATCCACCACAAATAGTACCATCACCTGGAGAACAAACGTTCAAACCCATGATCTTTGGGGGACATTCAGATCTAAACAATAGAAGTAATGAAGGAAAGGTATTGAAATTCTTTGATGGTTAATTTTATATATCAACATGTGTAGGCTACAGTACCAGATATTTGTTCAACCATAAATCTCAATGTTGTTAAAATATTTTTAGATAAGATTAACTCCTTTTTTGAGACAGGTTCTGTATATCTTGCTCAGGATGGCCTCAAACTCTTGGGCTCCAGTGATTCTCCCACCTCAGTAGCCTGAATGAAGGGACTACATGTTAACACCAGCACACCGGGCTGAGATTAACTTTTTAAATCTGTTGACTTGGGGTAAGGCAAATTACCCTCCATAAGGGAGGGAATTTATCCAATCAATTTAAGGCTTTAAAAGTAAAAAGACTAACCATCTCCAAAAAAGACAGAAGTCTGCCAGCAGTATGCCTTCAGATTTGCCCTACAAAATCAACTCTATCCTGAGTCTACAGCCTGCTGCTCCACTATTCAGATCTTGAACTTGCTAGCTTCCACAATCATGTGAACCAGTTCCTTAGAATCTTCCTTTTGTGCCCTCTCTCTCTCTCTCTAAATCTCTCTCTCTCTCTTTCCTTCTCTCTTTTCTTCTCCCCTCTCTTGCGAACACTGAACAATATAGATTTCAATTAAGACATAAAACATGTTAACCAAGATTCCCTAAACATATCCAAGCCTGATAAGGTACTGTTATGTCCAGTACTCTAGTCCTGTCAGTCTTTCAGTATATGGATGATGATAGGTAAAATTATCTGCCCACATTATTGCTTTGTGATTAACTTCTTAGGCTCCAAAATCCTCATGGATTGCACCTTCTATATATCCTTGTGATGGAAGAGGTGAAAAGATTTCTACAAGCCTCTTTAATAAGGACACTAATACCACACATGAGTGGAGAATCTTGATGACTAGTCATCTCCTAAAGCCCACATCTCTTACTATCATCACCTTGGTGGTTAGATTCAACATATGAATTTTGGGGTGATATAAACATGCAGACCATAAAATTCTGCCCCTGACTCCCAAATTCACATCCTTCTCTCATATGCACAGTACACTGATTTCATTCCAGTAGCCCTGAAAGTTTTATCTTGCTTCATAATCAACTCAAAAGTTTAAAGTCCAAATTTTCGTTTAATATCTAAATCAGATACAAGTGAGACTCAAGGTAAGATTTATATTTTTAAGAACACAAATTTCACACATTTAATAAAAAACAAGACTCAGAATAAAACATACATGAATATATGAAAATAGAGCCTAGATACCCCTGAAATAGTAACAGAGGCTTCCTTTAGGACAAAACAGGAATGGTGTCACAAATAGCAGAAGAAAAAGACTTTATCTTTATCATGCTAAAACAGTCATGCATATAAAAAGCAACTTAAGCAAAAATGCCAATCATCATTTCTTAATTCTTCCTATAAGAGTATTAGACTACCTGTTAAAAAGAAGAAAATAATACTATCTCTTTATGACTTTCTCATCATTTTTAATTTTATTTTTGTTTGAATATCATGCAACATGATGGGTTTAATTAGAGCATTTTCATACAATTAAATTGTATACTTTGCTCTTGTCATCCCCTCATTGCTCTATCACCTCCCTATGAGACTCTCCTCCCCCTATAGATAGTTTCTATTTTACTTTCAAATCTCACATATGTAGGATTGGTTTTCTTACAAATTTAGATTACATATATGAGAGAGAGAATATAATATTTTATCTTTCTTAGTCTGGCTTACTTGGCGTAATATAATGATCTCTTGTAGGGCACGCACCTCCCAGTCTGGCCTGGATGCTCAAATGGGAGGCATGGCCACACACACAGATAACTAAACACAACTCACTCAGGACCTTCAGTTGAGGGGAATTGACTCTTGTGGCCCTTGGTAATACTGCGAGATGGGAGAAAGGAAAAGCCTCTGGTGCTTTAACTTAGGGGACCGTGCAGCTCCTTATTGCCTCTCTCTCTGTCCTGAAAAGAGCCAAGAGGAACCCAAAGTGTACAGCTTAAAAGTGCTACAGCTCTTATGCTGCCTCAAGGGCAGCAGTGGATCTTCTGCCTCTGGTGCTGGGACTGGAGACTGTCCTCAGTTTTGGACTCTTGGCACTAGGTCCAAGAGGCTTTCCTCAGTGTGCTTGTAGTCAATATTTCCTTGAGAGGGCCATCTAGTTGTCCTGGCCTTGGTGGTCATGAGGACAGATGTTCCATGTTGCTGGTCAAACCCAGAAAGAGAGAGAGAGTTCTTTCTTCATGGGTGGTCAGAGAGAGAGAGAGAGAGAGAGAGAGAGAGAGAGAGAGAGTTCTATCTTGATCAGTAGTTTGTAGCAGAGAGAGAGAGAGAGAGAGAGAGAGAGAGAGAGAGAGCTGCTGTAGTGCAATTCCTTATATAGCTCACCCTGAATGGCCTGAGCCAATCAGCTTTGTGTCCTTTGTCTTCCAATTGTCCAATCAGGTTCAGGGGATTTATGAAAGATTTTGTACAAATGTCCATTCAAGTTACCTTAATTTTCCCTAGATTTCTAATTTACAAACCAGATCTTCAAAAGCCATTTTCCCAGTTTTGGGGGTTTTGCCAATTTCCTCCCAATCTCTCCCTACAATCTCTAGTTCCATCCATTTCCATGCAAGTGACATAATTTCAATCTTATTTATGGTTGAATAAAATTCCTCTGTGTATATATACCACTCAATTTATCCATTCATCTTTTGATGAACATCTAGACTGATTCCATACCTTGGCTACTGTGAAGAGTGCTGTAATGAACATGGATGTGCAGGTGTCTCTATGGTATGTTGACATAGATTCATTTTGTATGTGCCCAGAAATGGCACAGCTGGTCATATGGTGGTTCTATTTTTAGTCTTCTGAGAAATTCCCATACTGATACTGATTTGTATGATGTTTCTATATAGATCACAATCCCACCAGCAAGATATAAAGATTCGTTTTCCCGTATATCATCCCTAGCATTTGATTTTTGTTTCATTAATGCTAACCATTCTGACTATGGTGGGATGGAATCTTGATGTAGTTTCAATTTGCACTTCCCTAATGGTTGAGGATGTTGATTGTTTTTCATACATTTTTTGCTGATTTGTTGTTCTTTTAAGAACCACCTGTTCAATTCAATTGCTCATTTATTGATTGGGTTATTTGTTTTTGTGGTGTTTAATTTTTTGAGTTCTTCATATATTCTAGATATTCATCTGCCAGAATTATGTTGTTGTTGTTGTTAGGTGCCGTCGAGTCGAGTCCTACTCAGAGCAACCCCCATAGGGTTTTCAATGGCTGACTGTTTTTTGGGGATTGCCTTGGGAGTGGGTCGCCATGTCCTTCTCCCATTTTGCAGTACTATGAATTGAACTCAGGACCCCAGAGACTGCAGTGCAGCACTCTACCAACTGAGCTAAATCCCAGTCCCACCAGAATTAGAGTTGGCAAATATTTTCTCCCATTCTCTAGGACCTTTCTTTATTCTATTAATTGTTCCTTTACTGTAAATGGCCCTTTTAATTTGATGCAATATCATTTGTACATATTTGCTACTATTCCTGTGTTATTTGAGTTCTTGTCTATGCCTTACGTCTTCTTCTAGCAGGTTTGAAATTTCTATTTTTAGAATAAGGTCTTTGACCCATTTTGAATTCATTTTTCTGGAGGTTGACAGAGGGATCTGACTTCATTCTGTATATGAAAATCCAGTTTTCCAATCTCCACTTGTGGAAAAGGGTGCCTTTTCTCCAACATATGTTTTTGGCACCTTTGCCACAAATAAAGTGGCTATAGCTGCATGAGTTTATTTCTGGATCCTCAATGGTATTCTATTGGTCTACATGTCAGTTTTTGTGCCTGTGCCATGCTATTTTTGTTACAACAGCTTTGTTGTAATATCAGGTATTTTGGTGTCTCCTGCATTGTTGTTTCTACTTAAGATTGCTTTGCCTATTTGGGGTCTTTTGTGCTTCCAATATGAATTTGAAGATTGTGTTGTCTTAATATCTTTTTTTTTGTGTGTGTGTGTGGTACTGGGGGTTGAACCCAGGGCCTTGTGCTTTCATGCTTTGCAAGTGCTAGGCCGCTGAGATGCACCCCCAGTTCATTTTTTTTTTTTTACTTTTTTGAGGCAGAAACTCACTAAATTATGCAGACTGCTTCTGGTATTGAACTTGCCTCTGCCTCCCTAGCTGCTGGGATTACAGGCATGCGCCACCATGCCCAGCAAGGATTATGTTTTCTGTTACTGTGAAGAATGTCACTGGATCTTTAATGGGGTGGCATTGAATCTGTATATCACTTTCACTAATACAACCATTTTCACAATATTAATTGTGCTGATCCAGGAATTATGGAGGCCCTTCTATCTTATACTGTCTTCTTCAATTTCTTTCTTCAGTATTTTGATGTTTTCACATACATGGTAAGATTTATTCTGAGATACTTTTGAGGCTATTATGAGTGTGGTTTTTTTCTTGATATCTTTCTCAGCATTTTTGTTATTTGTATATAGCAATGCTACTGATTTCTGGATACTGGAATTGCATGCTCCCACTTTATCTGTTGTATGTAGGGTTGCTATGAGTCAGACAATGACTAGCTGCCACCTAACAACAACAACTTTTCTGAAAGTATTTATCAGCTCTAAGTTTTATGTAGGAGTCTTTAGGGTCTTTTAAGTATAAGATCGAACAGTCTGAAAACAGGGATATTGTGATTTCTTCCTTCCCTATTTGTATAACCTTTATTTATTTCTCTTTCCCTATTTCTCTGCCTAAGTAACATTTCAGTCTGTATACTGTATGAGTGTGGAGAGAGTGGATACTTTTGACTTCTTTCTGATTTTAGAGAAAATATTTTTAGTTCTATTCTCATTTATATTGGCTATATATTTGCTATATACAGCCTTTGTTATGTTGAGGTATGTTCCTTCTATTCTTATTTCCTTCAGGGCTTTTAACATGAAAGGGTGTTGAATTTTGTCAAAGGCTTTTCTGCCTCTATTGAGAAAATCGTGTGTTTTCTGCCTTTGAGAGTATGTATATGCTGTATTACATTACTTAATGTGCATATGGTAAAGAATCCTTGTATCCATGCAATGAAACCAACATGGTCATGTGTATGATCTTTTTCATATACTGCTTGATTTGGTTTGCAAGAATTTTATTGAGAATTTTTACGTCTAATTTCATCAGGGAACTTGATTTATAGTTTTCTTGCTCTTTTGGTGTCCTTATTGGCTTTTAGTATCTGAGTGATATTATTTAATAGAATGTATTTGGAAGCATTCCTTCCCTTTCTATTTTATGGAATGATTTGGGGAGTATATGTGCTATTTCTTTTTTTAAAGAGTTGATAGAATTCAGTTGTCAATCTATTAGGTTTGGGGGCTATTCTTTGCTGGGAGACTTTTATTACTCCTTCAATTTCATTATTATTGTTGTTGTTAGGTGCTGTTGAGTCCAAGTCATAGTGGCCATATGTATTTGTATTGCAGAACAAAACACTCCCCAGTTCTGTGCCAGGCACATGATCATATATATATTTAAGCCCATTGTGGCAGGCACTGTGTCAATCCATCTAGTGGAGGGTTTTCCTTTTTTTGTTGACATGCCACTCTCCAAAACACGATGTCCTTCTCCAGGGATTGGTCTTTCCTGACTACATGTCCAAAATACGTAAGACACAGTCTAGTCATCCTTCCTTCCAAGGAGTATACTGGTTGCACTTCTTGGACAGATCTGTCGGTTCTTTTGGCAGTCCATGTGATGTTCAATAATTGTCTCCAGCATCATAATTCAAAAGCATCAATTCTTCTCCTATCTCCCTTGTTCAATGTCCAGGTTTCACAACCATATGATGTGACTGAAAATACTATGGCATGAGACAGGCATAGCTTCTTCTTCAATGTGACATTTTTACTTCTCAATACTCCAAAGAGACCTTTTGCCATTTCTTGACTGCTGCTTCCATGGGTGTTGACTGTACAACCAAGTAAAGAAAAATCAGGGACAACATCAATATTTTCTCCATTTATTGCTTGTTATTGACCAATTTAATTCATTTATGTCCTCTTTATTTAATTTTTGTAGGTCATATTTGTTAAAGGATTTATACATTCCTTCTAAATTTTCCTTTCTTTGGAATATAAGTTCTCAAAGTATATCTTAATCATCCTCTGTATTTCTTTTGTACCTGTTGCAATGACCTTTTCATTTCTAATTTTATTAAATGGGATCTTTTATAGCTTTCTTTTGGTTAGTTAGGCTAATGGTTTGTTAATCTTGTTTATCTTTTCAACATGTGAACTCTATGTTTTATTGATTCTTTGTATCATTCTTTTGATCTCCATTTTATTAATTTCCACCCTGCTCTTTATTATTTCTTTTTATCAACTAATTTGGAATTTGGCCTGCTCTTGATTTTCTAATGCCTTATGGCATATCATTAAGTTGGTTATTTGAATTTGCTCTGATTTTTTGATATATTTACTCATAGGTGATAAACTTCCCTAAAACTACTGTGTTTGGTGAATCTCAAAGATTATGTTAGTTTATGTTTTTATTTTAATTTGTTTCTATGAATTTTTAAATTCTTTCCCTGATTTCTTTACCCACTGATTCTTTGAGAGTGTGTTTTTTAGTCTGAATGTGTTTGTATAGTTTTGTTGTTTCTCTTAAGGCTAACAGTAAGAAGCCTGTTTCATTGTCACATCCAGACATAGCAACATTTATCTGCATAAGCAATGTCACTTTTCAAGAACAAAAAAAATCTTTCTCAGCAGTGTCCTAGATAAATCTTTTATTAGTCAAAATGAGATTACATGATTGATTTATCCAAACTAATCATTGTTGAAGTGAATGGATTGGCACAAATAAGTTAGAATACATTAAATAGATTTGGTGTAGTCAAGTAGCATGACCAATTCTAAAGAATTTTTTGACATAAAATGATATATGAATGGTAAAAAAGAGGCAACAATGTGATGATTCAGGCGAGAAGAGGAAATAATATAGATGAAAGATATGAGTATAATTTTCAACAGTGCTGCAATACTGCATTCTGACAAGTAAGGTGTGAATGTTCCTTTCTCCACATCCTCACAAACATATATCATTATTAGTATTCTTGATTATGGTCATTTTAGTGTATGTAAAATGGAATCTCATTCAGATTCTGATTTTTATTTCCCTATTGACCTGGAAACCCACTCTCAAAAATCAATCCACCATTGAAAACCCTATGAATAAGAGAGAAGCACTGAGTATGATGTTCTGCATGTTGTACGTAGGGTCGCTATGAGTTGGATACCTAACAACAACAATAAGTGACTAACAGGCCCGCTGCTGTAACATTCTGCTATCTGATCCCATCAGATCTCAGAAGCTAAGGAAAAGGTCAGGCCTGGTTAGTACTTGGGTGGGAGACCACCAGCCCATTTTTTTTAGTTTTTGAGACAGGGTCTCGCTAAATTACGCAGGCTGCCTCTGGTCTTGAATTTGAGATCCTCCTGCCTCTGCCTCCCGAGCCGCTGGTATTACAGGTATGTGCCACCATGCCTGCTCAGTTGCCTTTCTTGAAAGTATAATTTGAAATAGAACATTTGCCTTCATATATGCAGGTGAATTTATCATTTTTAAATTTATCTTTGACCTTCTAATAAATTTTGTGTATTTTCAGTCCTGTTTCTGCTTTTGATTTTTTTTTTTCCTTACAGAATCCTTCTTTGTAGCCTAGGCTGACCTCAAACTCCATATCTTGATCTTTCTGCCTCAGTCTCTGGGTGTAATACTATTATAGGTATGTGCTGCCATGCCAAGCTTGGGTGCATTTCAATTCCCTCAAAATATTAGAATCAATTGTTAATTTTTTTTTCAGTACTGGGGGCTTGAACCCAGGCCCTTTCTCTTGCATGCTTTGCAAATGCTGGACCACTGAGCTGCTCACCCAGCCCTTTTTTTTTTCTGTCTTTTTTCTTTTTTTTTTTTTTTTTTTTTTTTTTTTTTTTTTACTTTCTTGAGACAGGGTCTCACTAAATTATATGCAGACTGCCTCTGGTCTCGAACTTGCAATCCTCCTGCCTCTGCCTCCTAAGCTGCTGGGATTATAGGCATGTAGCACTGTGCCCGGCTCAATTGTTAATTTTTTTAAAAAAACTAAATAAACCCATGGGCATTTTGATAGAGATTGTGTTGAATATATAGATCAACTGGTGTATATTGCCATTTAAACAAGTCTTTTTTAAAATAAATCTTATGATCAATGAACATTGGTTGTACTTATCTTGATTTCAATATTTAAAAAAATTTAATGAAGCTGGGCATGGTGGCACATGCCTGTAATCTCAGCAATTCAGGAGACAGAGGCAAGAGGATTGCCGGTTTGAGGCCTGAGGTAGCTTGCATAAACATAAAGAAACCTTAAAATTTCTATCTTAAACAGAACTGGGACTCAAGTACATATAGAAAAATATTACCGAGTAAATGATAGAGAAGACTTAGATGGGGAGGGTGGGGGGGAGGCATACAAGAGGGTAAGGGAGAACCTATATGAATAATGTACATCAAAATGCATATATGTAAATGCCACAATGAAAAACATGTCAGAATGAATTGCATTAAGGTGTACATTAAAAAGGTCCAATAAAAAAAAAAAAAAAAGAAACCTTGACTCGAGATAAAAAATAAAAAATGGGCTAGGGTCATAGCCCAGTGGTAGAGCATTTGCAAAGTATGTGTGGGACCCTGAGTTGAGCCCCCTAGTAAAGAAAAAAAAAGTACATTATTTTTGTAGTTTTTAGAGGTCTAGTTTTGTATATATTTTGCTAAATTTATTCCTAAGTATTTTATTCTTTTGTTTTTAATTATTTTTTCTTCTAATATAAAATTGCCTACTTAATTTTATTTTGGTATTATTGGTTGTTAGTATATAGATATACCATTGAATTCTGTATATTTGTTTTGTGTCCTGAAACCTTGTTAAACTCATTTACATTTTATCTAAATCTTATATATACAAAATCATATAAGTTGTATATGGAATCTTCTCTTTGTTAATACTAATACTGTTTTATTTATTTTTATTGCCTATATTAGTGTTCTAGGGTTGTCACAACCAAATGTCATAGATGTAGTCACTCAAATCCCTAAACAACTCCAAGATCAGGAAAAAGCCAAGGATATGCATTCTTTCCTCTCTTATTCAATATTGTGATCAAAGTCCCAGCCAGAGCAATCAGAAAAGAGAAAGAAATCAAAGGGATATGGATAGGCAAAGAAGAGGTCAAATTATCCTTTTTTACAAATGACATGGACCTTTACCTAAAGGACTCCAAAAATTTCTCTAGAAAACTTGTAAAGCTAATTAATGCCTTCAGCAAAGTAGCAAGATATAACATTAACACTCAAAGATCAATCACTTTCCTTTATACCAATTGTGAACAAGAAAGGAAGGAAATTAAGGCAAGAATCCCTTTCATAAGAGCTGACCAAAAAGTAAATATTTAGGAATCAATGTATCCAAAGACCCTGAAGATCTCTACAAGGAAAACTTCAAAACATTAAAGAAAGAAATCACAGAGGATACTAGAATATGGAAGGACCTCCTAAACTCATGGATTGAGAGAATAAATGTTTCAAAAATGACTATACTACCAAAAGCAATTTACAGTTTTAATGTAATTCCCATGAAAAAAACCTAATGATTTACTTTGTAGAAATAGAAAAAATCATACAAAAATTCATATGGAAACACAAAAGACCACCTATAGCCCAAACAATCTTAACCTATATAACTAGTGCAGGTGGAATCACAATACGTAACTTTCAACTATATTATAGACTATAGTAGCAAACACCACTTGATAGTGGCACAAAAATAGGTTTAAAGAGCAAAGGAACAGCATGAAAGATCCAGAGATACACCAACACAACTACAGCCACCTGGTCTTTGACAAAGGGGTTATGGATACTCAAGGAAGAAAAGGTAGCCTCTTCAACAAATGGTGTTAAGAAAATTGGATATTCATATACAGAAACAGGAAAATAGACCCATATCTCTCAATTTGCATGAAAATCAACTTGAAATAGATAAGAGACCTCAATATAAAACAAGAAACCTTAAAACTACTAGAAAAAAAATAGGAAATGTGCTCCAAATACATAACCATACAGAAATGTTTCCTTTCCAAGACTCCAATCACCCAGGATATGGCACCAAGAAATATTTCTATAAAATTCCATTCATTTCCAATATTTTGTACTATTATTATGTATATCTACACATATTACAAATCTAAGAATATATTGTAATAATAATCGGTTTATATAACTTTATCTCTTGTTAAAAATTGAGAGAAGAAATGAGAGTAAGTTGCATTTTTTGAGTTTCTTATATTAACTTTCTTATTGGAATTTCTGGTTTTCCTTATTTATTCATATAGATTTGACATCATCTAGGAACATACTCTGCCTTCAAACAGGTTTTTGTCCAACTTCCTTTGTGCTTTTATTATAAAATGTATTGAATTTCTATATGTCAGAGACCTAACAGTAATTTATATTCATACTACTTCATGGAATTGCTTTTTTAATTCCACTAACAGAAAAAGAAATATGAAATTATACTGTCTTTTATGATTATGTACATGATTACCTTTTTTGGCATTGTGATTTCAAGTGGATTCACATTCTTGTCTGGGACCCCTTGTGTGCATGCTAAAGAAATTCTTTTAGTGGGGCATGGTGGTGCATGCCTGTAATCTCAGTTGCTTGGGAGGTGGAGGAAGGAGGATCACAAGTTCAAGACCAGAGACAGTCTGTGTAACTTAGCGAGACCCTGTCTCAAAAAGTAAAAAAAAAAAGAAAAGAAAAGAAAAAATGGGCAGAGGGTGCAGCTCAGTGGTCCAGCACTTGCAGAGCATGCAAGTGTGAGGCCCTGGGTTCAACCCCAAGTACCGCAAAAATCCAAAACAACAACAACAAAAAAAAAATTATTTTAATATTTTCTACTTGGTTAATCTATTCACAGCAAAAAAAAATTTCTCAGTTTTTGTTTCTCTGGGTATATCTTTACTTTGCCTTTATTATTTTATAAGACTATTTTGTTAATATATGGGATTCCTGGCTGACAGATTTTATTTTTTTACTTTCAGTACTTTATATCTAGCATTCCACTTCATTGTTTATGATAAGAATACAGCTGTTAATCTGATTATACATGAGGATTTGTGTTTCTCTTGCTATTCTCAAGATTTTCTCTTTGTGTTGGGCTTTCAACAGTTTTACTATTATATCCGGGTATGAATTTTATGTTTACTTGAACTACATTGAGCCTCTTCAATGTAAAGATTAATGTTTTCCATCAAAGTTAGGAAGAATCAACTTGCCATCTTATTATTTTGTTGATTTTCTACTGGAAATTTTTAATGTGCAACCTAATGTGTATCATTCTGACATGCATTTCATTGTGACATTTCCATGTATGCATTTCATTGTACACTGCAAAGATAACTTCCCCCTTACCCTTTTGTGCACCTCCTCCTCCTTCTTCCGCACCCTTACCAAAGGCCTCTTTTCTACACTGCATGTCTTTATGTGGGATTGTTTTAACAATGATCTGGGGCATAAATTTCTCCACAGACTAATCCAATTAAATGCAGCACTCCTTGTAGAATTAGTTTTTGATGAGAATCTTAGAGGATTTTTATAACCCCAGAGGATGTCCTCTTGCCTCTTTTCCTGGTTTTCTCTGGTACAGTCCTCTACAGTTTATCTTGCTGTTCTCATGGAGCCATTGTTGTTGTTGTAGTTGTTGCTGTTAGTTGCAGTCCAGTCGTGTCCGACTCATAGCGACCCTCATAGGGTTTTCAATGGCAGAATTGTTTCGGGATTGCCTTGGGAGTGGGTTGCCACATCCTTCTCCCATTGTTGTAGTTAGGTGCTGTCAAATAGTCTCTCTTAATTGCTTGTAACTGAAATTTCCATTGCTTTCGACAGATTTCTAAGCATCTACTCAGTTTGTTTTGAATATATTCTGATAAATTGGGATGAATTTTATGGTTTTCTATTCTTACAACTTCCCTCTCTCTCATTGCAAAATTTTTGAGTCCTTTTCTCCAGAACTTGCTATGACAACAACAACATACTACTCTAGGGAAGATATCACAACTTCATGACTAAGGTGTTGGGTAGTATCTTGCTATTAAATTCTTTATATATTTTGGTAATTAAACCCTTACCAGATGATTTGCAAATGTTTTACCTCATTCAATAAATTACCTTTTCATTTTGTTGTTTAAATTGCTGTACAGAATCTTTTTAGCTTGATATGTTCTCATTTATCTAAATTTTCTTTTGTTTCCTGTGCTTTTGGTATTATACCCATGAAATCATTGCCAAAACGTCTTTTTTCTATGCTCTCTTTTAGGAAGACTCCTGCATTTTCAAACTTATCCCATCCATAGTGACAGATGAAAAGCTCAGTAATTCCTTTTATGAAACCTACAAAACTTTCCTCTTTAAAACTGAAACTATTATCATGAAAACTGAAA
>VMDO01026356.1:0-26847 GCA_007922755.1 Pedetes capensis | reverse complement strand
AAGAAGAGGAGGAGGAGGAGGAAGAGGAGGAGGAAGAGAAGGAGGAAGAAGAAGAAGAGGAAGAAAAGAAGAGGAGGAGGAGGAGGAAGAGGAGGAGGGAGGGGATAAGAAGGGAGAGGGGAGGAAGAGGAGGAGGAGTGAAGGACGAAGAAGAAGGAGTAGGAGAAGGGAGGAGAAGGAGGAGAAAAAGAAAAAAGAAGAGGTAGACGAGGAAGAGGAGGGGGAGGAAGGGGAGAAGGATGAAGAGATTAGGACACAGACATAGAGGGATGATCACAGGAGGACACAGGAAGAAGGCGCCAACCATAAGTGAGGAGAGAGGCCTCAGGAGGAACCAGCCCTACCAACATGTTGATCTTGGACTTCCGGCTTCCAGACTGTGAGAAAATTAATTTCCGGTGTTTGAGATCCCTAGTGTGTCCTTTGTTGTGGCAGCCCTAGCAAACCAATACATTCCACCCTTGATATCCACAAGGGTGGGATTCCAGGATCTCCACACAGATCCCAAAATGTATAGTTCCCTGCGGAATGCCTTATATAAAATGGTATCTGATATGCACATAACCTACAGGCATCCTCCCCTATATTTCACGTCATCTCTAGCTTACTTGTAACACCTAACACGGTGTACGCGCTAGGGAAATAGTCATTACACTATATTGTTGAAGGAATCTCAGTTTTGTTTTTTGAGACCTCCTGGAATTCTTTTTTTCCAAATACTTTCAACCTGCAGTTGATTGAATCTGCAGATGTGGAACCCACAGATAATGAAACCCGTGGGTGCAGAGGGCCCACTGTGCAGGGAGGATGATGCTCTTAAATCAAGACGCTGGTTTTGATAATGCCTTCGTTGGCTTTTGCTGGGTAACTTAACTCAGAATCTCAGTGGCTTACAATATTCTGTTTTCCCCTCATTTATGGATCTGGCCAGGTGTGGTTTCCGTTTGGCTGGGTTTCGCTCCAGGCAGTAGGTCTGGCTCACGTTTGCTCCCCACATCTTCCTCTGGGCTGGGGTGAGGAGGCATTTCCCCAGGGTTCTCACAGAGAGCAAGGGACGGGGCCAGCCTGGGCAAATGCATTCAAGGCTCCTGCTTGCTCCAAGGGCAACCACATTCCGATGGCCAAAGCAAGTCTCATTGGCAAGGCTAATATCAGTGGGGCAAGGACAGGTCTTCTACCTGCTCCAGAAAAGGTGCTGTGAAGTCACAAGACCAAGGGCAGATGGATAAAACTATTAGCCCGGCCAGCAATAATCCAATCAGCCACAGAGGCGCAACGGGCGTGAAGAGAAGGTGCTAAATGATTCCTGAGGCAGCAGAAAGCATATCGCAGCCCCTCACACCAGTGTCGGCCTGGGTGTCCCAAGGGGTGGGAAGGCCAGCTTCTGCCTAACAATTACGGCAGAGTCAGCCAAGCCCCAGCGCTTTCTCAGACCTGCACACGCCATCTTGAGGCAGGGAAACCAGATCCCTCTTGGCAGATCCAAATCAATTTTAAACAGACACAGCTGTTGCCTCGTGGGGCTGTCGGAAGGCAGAGAGGGTGATGCTGTAGGAGAAGATTCGTTTCTTTTTGTTTTATGTTGCCGAAGTAACCAAAGAAGACTTTTTTTCCTCAAGGCTTGATTATTAATTTCTGGAGGAGTTGGTGGCTAAGTTTGCGATCATTTTTGAGGACAGGAAGTGGAAGATCAAAGGGGAGTTCATCGTGAAGGTCTCTCCTCGTATTGAGTCTGGAGGCTTTTCACAACAGAAGGAAGACAAATAGAGCTAGCTGGGTGTTTCGATGGGCCCCTCAGATAGCTAGATCCGCTGCCACAGTTGAACGCATTCAGCGGATGTTACTGAACGTCCCCTGCGGTCACGTGCTCACTTAGAACTAAAACATGCTGATGGGAAGCATTGCCACTCCATGGGTAGGGCACAGAGGCCTGTCATATTCTCTCCCCGGGCTTCTGTTGCTTCACTTGTAAAGCAGCCATGTTTGGTGAAGCGTGACCCCTGAGGTCCCCTCCAGATCCAGAATTCCAAAGTCCACAATCGCACTGATGTTCCTGTTCATTTGCGGATCATTAAAACGAGAGATTCACATAAAAGGAAAGGGAGTTGCTGAAGGGTAGGAGGTGTGCAAGACTAAATGAGGATGACCCACCCGGCTTCTTCCCAATGGTAACGCTGCGATGCCCTGGCACAGGGGGAGATCATCGCCTTCGCTCCTTGTTCCCCTTTCGCTGACCTCTCCAAAGGTCAATCGTTCCCATGCCATTTTCAGGTGGGGGTGCATACGAGTGCCATTGTTATCACGCTATTCCATTCAAGTGTACCCATCAAGTTTGGGTATAAGGAGGCAATATAGAATAGTAGGAAAGAGGGGGCCCCTGGCATCCCATAGACCCACATCTGAGTCTTGGGACTTGTCGGTGTACAGCCTTGAGTGGGCAATATACCCTTCCTGAGCCTTAGTTTTTCCATCTGAGAAAGGGGGATGATAATAGTAGCATCTTCCTTATACGTTGCCATTAAGCATTTAGCACCGTGCTGGATGTAAGAACCTACTAGAATCACTGCCACGTGCCATGACTATAGCACTCCTTCCAAACATGATTTCAGGCCAAATTGGACTTTGCCTCTACCAGTGAATTTAGCATCCTATTAAGTAGTTGAGAAAACTCCAAGAAAGGAAGGATTTATACTGCCATCGAAATTTAGTGGAAAACATAAAAGAGCTCGATTCAGTGCTCTGCATATAATGGTGTACATAGATTTGTGAGAGTACATGTTACTTTGAATGAAAACAGCAACAATAAAAAGATCTTAAAACTAAAACCTAGTTCACCATGGAACACTCTGAGCTGGGAAGCTGAAAATCCAGCCGCATCGATTGCCTCCTGCTCCTTTTCAAAGGGAACTAACATTTGGGAGCACCGGGACCCCATCCTCTGCCCTCAAGCACAGCTACATTTGTTTTTTTGTTTGTTTGTTTGTTTTTGTTTTTTTGCAGTACTAGTGGTTGAACCCCGGGCTTCACATTTGCATGCTTTGCAAGTGCTGGACCACTGAGCAGCACCCCCAGCCCTTTTTTTTTTTTTTTTTTTACTTTTTTGAGACAGGGTCTCCCTAAGTTACACAAACTGCCCCTGGTCTCGAACTTGCAATCCTCCTGCCTCCGCCTCCCAAGCTGCTGGGATTACAGGCGTGCGCCACCTCTCCCGGTGCTACTTTCTTCTTGAATCCAGGAGCACCTTTCCTTTCTCATTTCCACAAAGTTGTCCTGTGGGCTGAGGTGCAGGACTGGTTCGTCTTTTGGGAGGCATTTAAGTTCACACTTTGGCTCAATGCCTTCTAAAGAATGTCAGGATGAGAACCTAGATCTGTCTTTCTTTTCTTCCTGAAAGCTGCCTGGAGGACTCGGGCTCCCCACACCTCCCCAAAACTATTAGGCTCTGGTTGGGAAGTGGCTCTGCGGGACTCCCCTGGGGCTCCTGGCTGGCTGGCTGGCAGAGGAAGAATGCAGTTTTTTCCAGACAGCTCCATCTCTTGGATATAGGACAGCTGTTGCCAAGTCAGAAGAGAAGCATCCATCCATTTGTTATCCCAAGGATCGTAGGGGCTAGGTATGGATCTGGGGCTGGAGCCGAGGACCAGGGTGCAGAGTGCATGGGATGTACGGTAAAGAGGAGGAGAGAACCCTTCTGCTTGGTGCTTACTCTAGAGTCTTCACCTGCCCTTCCTTAACCCCAAATCTCCTATGTGTTTGCCTCTCCGAAGTGTACATATCTGTAGCTGGCTGCTCCTGGGCCAGGGGGTCCGAGCACCATCTTGCTCCCTGGATGGCTGAAGATGGTGACCCAAAGCAACATAACCTTCATTGCTATGAGCAAATCCAACTCCCCTTGAACCCAGCACACACCTTGGGATTCCAAGCACTGAATTCTAAATTGTTTTACATCTCTCTGGCATAGAATAAGGCAGGTAAACAAATAAAGGGGCAACCTGTTAAGAGAAACCCAGCCACTTCGCTCTTTCCTAGCTTGAAACATCATCCCACCGAGTCAGCTGCTGGATAAAATGGCGCCCTTCTAATGATGCACACACCGGGATCGCTAATCCTGAGAAGTGCAGATGGTGGCAGGAACAGCCTTTTGTGGACGCTGGATTGGACAGTCTGTATGCTGTGGCTAATGGATGTTTTCCCCAGGGTGCTTTAGAGCTGGAAGAGTTGAGTATTGGCTGAAGGGAAAGATGCAGCCCACTGCTGCTTCAGGTTCTTAGGTAAGCATAGGACCCATTGCCAGACCCAGCCTCCTTTGTAATGGGTCATCAAGGGATGTTAAGGTGTTAATTTGTCTGGCTGGTTGGTGCCTAAGAGAGAGTCTCCCATGGGGCCTTGGGGGAGAGTTGCGTTGTTCTTTGTGGTCTGTTTGTAGAAGGAGACACTTTTCCTGGGGAACGTGAAGCAAGTGTGTAAGGCGTCTTAGGAGTAGAAAGCCACGCACTCAGAGGGGAATGTTGTTGTTGTTGTTGTTAGGTGCCGTCGAGTCAAGTCCGACTGATAGCGACCCTCATAGTGTTTTTAATGGCTGACTGTTTCAGGATTGCCTTGGGAGTGGATTGCCACATCCTTCTCCAATTTTGTAGTGCTGGGAATCGAACTCGGGGCCTCAGAGACTGCAGAGCAGTGCTCTACCAACTGAGCTAAATTGCAGCCCCCAGAGGGGAATAGGAGCTCATAAGAGTCTGGGCGAGTGGCAGGGGATGTGTAAAACTGAGCAGAATCCTCTCCCACCAAAGACACCATCCAGCTAAATAAATGAAGGAGAAAGAGCAAAATATGGCAACAAAGACATCCTGAACGTCTTCATGCTTGTGAGATTCTGCTTCTTACCAAATCTAACACACTTAGGTTGAAAAATCCCTCCAGTCCTCCCCAAAGCATAGCAAGCAACTTTTATGAGGATGGAGATCACAGGAATACTATCATTGAGGAGAAAAAAGTACCCATTTAGGGAAGGCCTGTTAAGTATTTCAAGCCACTGGGGTACCATTTTATGAGCCCAAAGAACTAATTTACTGAATGGGTCCCCGGGGCCTGGAAGAACTAATGCACTGGCCACCAAGGAGCACCTCCCTCCCCTGCCTCCACAGCAGTTTGGAGGCATCTGCCAAGAGCAAAGGGCAGAGGGTCAGAAAGGACACGAGAGGTCTCTCGGTGCATCAGTTCATGCAGGGGAAAGACTGAATTTGTGCATTAGAGAGGAGATCAGGAAAGAAAGAAAAAGTGGGACCCTAGAGTCGGGTACCCCCGGATTTGAATCTGGTCGTGCTACATTTTAGCTGAGGGGAGGTGTGAGTAGACCCCCTGTGCCTGAGTTTTCACCTGATGGTAACTTCAGTCTTGGGAGGATTCACCCTGGGTTGGTAGACACTGGGGCACAAGCACCCTGGCAGCTCATGGCAGATGCCCAAAGAATGGCAATGGCCACACAACCACCAATGTTACCATCATCATCACAACCAGCAGCAGCAGCTCCATTGTCTGTATCTGCATCATCAATAACATAGGCTGTGCTCTTTCTAGGCACCAGGCACTCTGCCAGCCGCTTCCCAGGCATTGTCTCATTTACTTCCCCAGTAGGTCTATGAAGTTGGCAGTGATGTCCCATTTCATTAATGAGCAACATGAGGCTCAGAGAAGTTAAGTAACTCTGTGTGTCACAGAGCTAGTGAGTGTCAGGGCTGAGACTTAAACCCACATCTAAATGCAGAGCCTATGGGTTGAAGCTGTGCCCTCTCCAAAAGGGGAGAGAGAGCACCCACGAGTTAGCATCCTCCTGCCCGTAGGCTGTAGGAGGGACCTTCGCTAAGGTGGGAGATTAGCACTGATTTAGAGAGCATGGAAGTGGCTGGAAGACTTGACCCTCACCTTTATGGCTGGGTTGGGAGAAGCTCTCAGAGGTTGCTCTGGGCTGCTGGGAAACAAAATGGCACCCACCGCATGGAGATTGCCAAGGAGGAAAGGGCAGAGGACACCTGCAGTTTGGACCAGTTCTTCGGGGGTGTAGTGCACAGACACCATCTGCAGGTGGAAATGTTTGTCTCAGGGTTTTGTATTTTCCTCAGCTGTTGGCCGGTTTTTCGCAGTCACCCACAGACACTGGGACAGAGCCAAGAATTTAGGCCACCCTGTAGATTCTCTTGCCAGCCCCACCCCACACCAAATAAGAAACACGTAAAAAAAAATAAATAAAATAAAAACCTAAGGAACAGTCAAGGAGGGAAAAAACTGCACTTCTATCAAGAAATAGATTCATTAATTTTATGTACTTATGCGTTTAAGTCTATGGTTAGGATATATAGTCAATATTCATCTCTTTCTGATCTAGTAGCTTTGTGGAATTAGAAGTGATTATTAAAGGACGGTTTGCCAGTGAAAAGTCTGCAGAAGGGACAGGGTTGTTTAAACGCATACCCAGAAGGAGGTGCCTGGCAACGTCCCCAGCCTGAGATGAGAGACTGCTTGGGAGGGGATGTCGCTGTTCATGCTACCAACTCTGTTCTGTATCCGCACAGATGTGAGTCTATGTGGGTACATGAGGATAGGTATATGACCGACACCTGTACGCCTGCCGTCCTCTCACCGTGGTGAGGCTATGAGGGTGACCGATGGGGAGGGAGGTGTCGCTGCCCATGCTCTGCCGCCTGCATTTGCTTCTCTCTGTCCCCGGCTCATCTTCTCACCCACAGCCCCGTTACTGTCTGCGCCTGTCTTCAAGATCTGCTGCCCTTCTTCCCAGAGCACATGTTAAAATCCACTCAGCCAGAGTAAACCGTGTAAATGTACGCGAGATACATCTCCTAGATTGGCCGGGATCCGCATGTGACAATTTGAATAAACACAGCATCCATCTGCAGAGAAGCAGGGCAATTCCCCAAGGACTCTGGGGCAGAGCAGAATGGGGGCGACATGGGCAGACAGCAACCAGGAGGGATGGAGCAGGGAGCCCTCTCGGCCTCTCCTAGGCTGGCAAAGCTCCTGGCGTTCACAGCTTGCGTGCTTGGGCTTGGGGCTTTGTGAGCCCTGCTTTAGGTGCCCAGAGAGGTGCATCTCAAACTTCTCCCTGCATGGGATCCTCCTGGGAAGCTTGCTGCCAATGTGGATGGATAGTGGGCACCACCCGGGGACGCTGGTTCGCCAGTAGGATCGGGCCTTCCGCATGGATCAAGCATCTTCTGGGGATTCCACGTCAGGGCTCTTCATCCTCACTTTGAGAAGCCCTAGAGCTGAAGTCTAGGGCTGGGATTTAGCTCAGCGGGTAGAGCGCTCCGCTGCAGTCTCTGAGGTCCCGAGTTCAATTCCCAGTACTGCAAAAATGGGAGAAGGGCCTGGCAATCCACTCCCAAGGCAATCCCGAAATAGTCAGCCATTGAAAACCCTATGAGAGTCGCTATGAGTCGGATACCGACTCGACGGCACCTACCACAAACAACAACAGAGCTGAAGTCTAGAGATGAGTGTCGTGGAAGGGGGCCTTTGAAGCTGTAAGGCAGGGGGTTGAGATCACATTCGAGATGTCCCCCAGATCCTGCAGGCAGCCCTGTACCCGCTCTGAGAAGCATCAGGGTTTGGTGGCCACTGACTCCTGGGCCATGGAGCATGCCACGTGCTGGCTTCTCTTCCACGCCTCCCCTGTGTGCCTATCTCATGTATGGATTCCTGGAAGCCCTCGCTTTATCACTCAGCTTCGCAGGGGGAGCGTGTGAACGCTGCCTGCATTTCACAGCCAGCCAGAAACGAATGCCCGATTGAGTCAGAGAGAAAACTGGGCCACATGTGGGCGGATCCGAGTCCTGGCCCCCCTAGCTCATCTGCTCATCACAGATGCGTGGAGCATCCCGGGAAAGGGGTGGAAAGATGCGCAGGCAGTATGGCGGCCTGGGAGAGACCCTCCGTGAAGGCCTCAGTGTGGCTTCATCTGCGGAGTCCAGCTTCCAGCACCTTCTCCACCCAGTGGACTTGCTGCAAGAGTAAAATAAGAAGAGAGCTGTGAACATATTTAGTGAAATGAAGATATACCCCGACTTCCTGGGGACCATGGGCTAGGAGAAGAGTTTTAATGATGCAAGAATATTCATACGTATGGAGGCATCGAGGGTAGGGAAGATGAATTTGTTGGGTCAACCACCGACTCTTTGAGAAGCATCAGCAAAACACCAGACAGTAGAAGCAAAAACAAGGACAGGGCACAGGGTTGGGGACATAGGTCTAGAGCATTTGCCTAGCACACACAAGGCCACAAAAAAGAAAACAAACAAACAAAAAGAACAGGACCCAAACCCTGCCTTCTGGAGGCTCTGGTCTAGCTGGGTAGGAGCAGGCAGGGGTGTGGGCAGGGCAGAGTTAGCCAGGGCATTTTTATTGCATGCGATAGGAGTAATCAAATTAGCTCAAGAAAAGGGCATTTATTCTTGGACATTCCATGGAATCCAACACAAAGCAGAACAGGCAGGATTGCCACGGGGGCCCCATAATAGAAGTTTAAAGACCTCCACCCCTATGAGCCAAACTCTTGGTGACTTCTCCCTCAAACCCTTAAGTGGCTACGGTATTTCAAATTTGCAAGCAAATAAAACAGTGATCAATGGTGATATGTGTAATGAAGTCAGTCACTGTTGAATGTTAAATCTAAGGGATGGAAAGGGGTGAGCTGCAGAGAGCCAGGGGAGAATATTCCAGGCAGTGGCAAGAGAAAGGCAAAGAAAAAAGCCTTAAGGTTGGAAAGAATTAAGGGGCGAGGGTGTAGTAAGCAATGGGGTGTGGTATAAGAAGTCAGGGGTCCACCTATGCAAGGCTGTGGCCTCCCCCTATAGCTATCATTTAGGAAGTGCCACGTGATAGGTGTTGGTAGAAAGATGGGCCATTTTAAGTCTTCCAGGCTCCTTCCCCCACGTGGCTGCAGGGGCGATGTCTGAATCTAGGGCTCCATTTCTCCATCTGTAGACAAGGGAGTGCTAAAGAAGATGAGGCCCTCTGCCTATGAGGCCCCAGAGTTCAGTTGTGGATCAGGGCAATCGTAAATATCAGGTTCCCTGGGACAATTCCAGTTTATGCTGCTTGGCCCAGCTTCATGACCCACAGCACCCTCTTTCGGGGTTCCAACAGTGTTCCACATTGGAGGTTGACTTCTAAGGCCAGTCTGCTTCCGGGAGCAGAGGGCAAGTGCTACGTTGTCTGCCATGGGTTGGGTTCTGTGCCTTGATTCTTGTTAGGAATCTCCTTTCTCTGAGCTAGAAGGAGGTTGGTTTTGCAGGCTTTCCAAAATACCCAGGCCAGCTTTGGCGAGTACCCAGTGCGTGAGGCCCAGTGGGCCCCTGCTCCTCAGAAAGATCGGACATTCAGCAAGTGCTGGCAGAGGCTGGTGACTGCACCTGGGCTGGCACCTCAGCGTTGGATAGGGTTTAACTGGTCAGGAGCAAGGACAGTGGGTGACAGTGAGAAAATGGCAGCAGCTTCCGATGAAGCACATCTCTTTGGTAGCTTGGTTCTTGTGTTGCTCTGTTTCTTACGTTGCTATAACGGGATACCACAAGCTGGGTAATGTATTTAAAAAGAAATGTATTTCTCATAGTTCTGGAAGCCATTGTTGTTAGGTACCCTCAAGTCTGGTCCAACTTCTAGTGGTCCTCATAGGGTTTTTAATCGCTGATTGTTTTGGGATTGTGTCGGAAGTGGGCTGCCAGGTCCTTCTCTGGTTTTTGCAGTGCTGAGGATGAACCCAGGGCCTCAGAGTGCATAGCAGCCCTCTGCCAACTGAGCTAAAGCCCAGGAGTCTAATATCAAGGTGCTCACACCTAGTGAAAGCCTGGTTGCTTCATAAGATGGCACGACAGAGCGAATGTGCCCCTCGGTCTCTCTTCCTCATGTTGTTGTTGTTAGGTGCCGTCAGAGTCGGTATCCGGCTCATAGCGACCTTCACAGGGTTTTCAATGGCAGACTATTTCGGGATTGCCTTGGGAGTGGATTGCCAGGTCCTTCTCCCATTTTTGTGGTGCTGGGAATTGAACTTGGGACCTCAGAGACTGCAGCGCAGTGTTCTACCAACTGAGCTAAATCCCAGCCCCTTCCTCTTCTTATAAAGCTACTAATGCCATTAATCCTGCTACGGTAGCCCTATGGCTTCCGATGCCATCAGATCTCGGAAGCTAAGCAGGGTCAGGCCTGGTTAATACCTGGATGGGAGACCACCTGGGAACACCAGGTGCTGTAGGCTTGGGAGATGGACCTGGCAACCCACTCCCAAAAATCAATCTACCACTGGAAACCCTATGAACAGCAGAGAAACACTGATAATAGTGTTTCACCTGTTGTATGCAGGGTCCCTATGAGTCACACACCAACTCGATGGCACCTAACAACAACAATAATGCCATTTTGGGAATCCACCCTCATGACCTCATCTAACCCAAGTATCTCCCAAAGACCTGCCTCCAAATACCACCAAGATATGACCTTGGGAATTAGGTGTCCAGCGCCTGAGCTTTGGGGAATGCACTCAAACCCAGTAGTTCTTGATATCAGCTCACTGGGGTGTGAGGCCGGGCTACTCTGGGGACATGCAGAAGGGAGGACTCTGAAACTGACACAGTTCTGTCAGTTCTTATATCTGTGGACTGCAACGGGGGACAGAGAGCAGTCTGGATGTCAGGTGGCTCTGGAGCCCCTCCCCCAACTGCTCATATGAGTCTCCCAAGAAACCGTTGGTAACTACATGTCAGACCCCGCTAGGCAAGTAGCCTTGCGATAGGTGTTAGGAATTGGGAGGGCCCCAATATTCTATGACTGTGTTGTCATTTGAAGTCACCTTAGGGAGGAGCAGGGTCCAAAGCTGGGTGTAAGAAGGGTAGGCCAAGAATGTTTTTGGCTTTAGTCAAGTGGATGGTCAGAGTGCAACTGATCTCAGATAGAAAGTCTGAGATCTGAGGGCTGGGCTCGGAGGCCCAGGCCTGGAATCCCAGTGACGCCGGAGGTAGAGGCAGGAGGATTGAAAGTTCAAGGCCAGAGGTAGTTTAGGTAATTTAGCAAGACCTTGTCTCAAGATAAAAAATAAAAAAGGAAAGCTGGGTGTGATGGCGCATGCCTGTGATCCCAGCAACTTGGGAGGCAGAGGCAGGAGGATCGCAAGTTCAAGACCAGAGGAAGTCTGCACAATTTAGCTAGACCCTGTCTCAAAAAGTAAAAAAAATGGACTGAGGGTGCAGCTCAGTGGTACAGCCCTTGCAAAGCATGCAAGCCCGAGGCCCTGGGTTCAACCCCCAGTACTGCAAATACATACATATATACATACATACATACATACATACATACATATGGGACTGGAGGTGCAGCTCAGTGGTAGAGTGCTTGCAAAGCATATGCAAGGCCCTGGGTTCAACCCCCAACACTGCAAAAAAAAAAAAAGAAAAGAAAAAAGAAAAAAAAGTCAGTCTGAGATCGGGTCCTTTTGTGTGGGAGTGAATATAAGGAGACACAGCTGGGGAAAGCTCCCTATTTAATGTTCAGAAAAACAAATCTCAAAAAATGAAACGCTTTAAAATCCTAGGAGGCATTCCAGGAGTTTCTCAAGCAAGCTTCCTGAAGCCTTGGAGAGAGCAGTGAGAAAGGGAACCAAGAAATGTGTCTTTGCTCTCTCTTCTGGTTAGATTTTTGTTTGTTTTGTTTTGATTTGACTCGGAGACTCGGGTGTGTGGGAATAATCTCACTGAAGAGGAAAATGAGTAACGCTTGGTCAATGTATTTACTACATAAACACACACACCATGCTGTGTACAGTGCTAGAGAGTGGCCAGGTGGCAAGGACAGACAGCAATCACATACAAGACCCGGCCACCTTCCTCTCCTGCACGGGAGTTCACAGCCAAGCAAGGCAGACATGTGAGGAGGTAAATCACAGTTCCTTTTGATGAGCACAACAGAAGCATGTGCACACGTGTAGTTGTGCAAGCATGAGCGCACACACATGCGCCTGCACACACACACACACACACACACTTCTCCAAGTACTTGTTGTTGTTAGGTGCTGTCGAGTCAGGTCCGCCTCATTGCAACCCTATGTATAACAGAACCAAATGCTCCCCCACCCAGCCATGCCTGGCACTGTGTCAGTGTTTCTCTGCTATTCATAAGGTTTTTCGGTGGCTGATTGTTTCCGGAGTAGGATGCCACATCCATCTCCCATTTTGGCGGTGCTGGGGATCGAACTCAGGGCCTCAGAGAGCACAGCGCAGCACTCCACCACCTGAGCTAAACCCCAGCCTTCTTCAAATAGAGCAGTTCTTAATAGTTTTCCACTCAGCCTTGCTCCCAGGACACTCTACGTGCTTCTTTTTTGGTACTGCATGTGCATATATGCTGACTTTTTTATTGAGCTGAAATTCACATAACAAGAAATTAACCACTTTAATGTGAGCAATCTGATGGCATTTGGTACATTCACAGTACGGTGCAATCACGGCCTCTAGGTAGTTCCAAAACATTTTCATCACCCTCAAAATAACCTATTAAGCAGTAATAACCTACTGATAACCTGTAAAGCAGTTACGCCCTACGCTTTCTCCCGCAGCCCCTGGCAAACTCCAGGCTGCCTTCTGTCTCCATGGACTTACCTGTTCTGGATATCTGATATAAATGGAGTCATACCCTGTGTGACCTTGTGTGTCTAGCATCATGTTTTTGAGTCTCATCCCAGTTGTAGCGCATGTGCTGGCTACTGTAAATAGTGCTGCCACGGGTGTCATTCCTGAAATTCATGGAATTTTTGTTTCGCTATCTAAACATCTTCGTAGGGATGGATTTGCTAGGCTGTGTGCCATTACCATGTGAAGCAGTTTGAGGGACTGCCCAACTGTGCTCAACAGTGACATGCCACTTTGGGAGACCCACAATGATCTGTAGTTTGCTGCTCCTCCACACCTTAAGTGAAGGACTTTAAAGAACTGAACTCTGACTTTCGGATGTAACAAGCCGTTCTGAGTGCCTTGGTGGGAACCTGTGCTAATGATGCGGAGGTCTGCGGTATGATGCCTACTCTGACCAGATGCGCAAAGCAGGCACTGTGCCTGCTGCCCCCTGCTCCTCCATGGAATATTGCCTTGCCCTCTTGCAGAAGCTGGTGATCAAAGCCGGGATGAGGCAACGGTATTTTTATGATTCTGCATTAAAAAACAAAAAACAAAAAACCACTAGCATTCAAGGTCTACTGAAGGAAGGCAGGCACCGGGCACTAATTGAAATCTGATGATCACTTACTTCCAGCTCTGGCCCCACCTGATTTCTGCGGGCCCCTTGTGGAAATCGCCTCCCCTTGCCCAGAGCCTCAGTTTCCTCATCTCTAACACAGGATTGATAATCCTTCGTTCAAAGAGATAGTCATGCATGCAGAGGCACTTGGCAGGCATTTCCTAGCTTGGTTTTTAGGGGCTTTCAACACATGCTGTTGAATCTGGACGGTGGGTACCCTGGTCCTGTGCAGAGCACCCCCTTGAACTTCAGCAGTCGGCTCTGAGCTGCTCCCCTCAGGTTGGCTGAGCAGGAATGGTGGCACACTGTTGTCCAGGGGGTTCCGCTGGCTGTTTTAAATCGTCCTATTTGCATGGAATGAAGCTTGCTATGGTAACAAGGTCTGGTGGCTGGAATCCAGGGCCCCAGTGAAAAATGCAAAGCTTGTGCGCTGGGAGAGAAAGAGGAGGTAGGAGAGGCTCATTCTCATTAAGGTTATCTCAGTTCTCCCGAGAGAAGAGGGAGTGGGTAAACTGAGGCAACGGGATTCAGCACTCCTACCTTGTAGGAGGTGAAGGGAAGGGCCGCCCCTTGACGCCTTCCAGCCTTCTCCTGACCTCATCTCCCCCCCACACCCCCACCAATATTTAGCCCAGATAAGGAGCTTAGGACCCGGCTGAGGCTGAGGCTGCCCCCTCCACGTGGGGAGCTCGCACCTCGCCCGGGTTGCGGGGAGGCCTCCGCGCGACTGACCCAAGGCCTGGGAAGGACAGCACTCCCCGGGTAAGCAGCGCAGGTCTGGCGGCGAGGTGGGGGTGGACGGTGAGAGGCTCGCGGGCGGCCAGTCCAGCTCCCCTCCCCGCTGGGCGTTTCTTCACCCGCAGCTTCAGGACCCGGCGAAGCTAGAAGTCCACGCGGGGGCTCGCGCAAGCGGCCCGCTCCGCTCCCGCGCCCCTCTCTTCCAGGCGCCCACCGCCTCCCCGACCCCAGCACCGCGCGGGGCAGGAGTTCGCCGGGGTGGGGCTGCCCACCGCCGCAGGGAGGGGACCGCGGGCCGGCCTCGGCCCCACCGGCCCCCATCCCGAGCCGGGGGGAGCCGCCTCGGCCCGCTTGCGGGCGCCGCCGGCCATCCCCCGCCCCCGCGGGGGTGTGTCCCCGAAGTGCGGGGCACGAGGGGCCGAGGGCGCCCCCCGGGCCGGGTGCCGGCCCCCTCCCGAGCGGGCGGCGAATGGTAGGCTCCGCTCGGAGAGGGTGCCTGGCGGCGCGCGGTGTCCTCTGCGCGCAGCTCGCGGCGCCCGCCCGCCCGCCGGGGTCTCGGCGATCGCTGCTCCTCCTCCTCCTCCTCCTCCTCCACCTCTTTCTCCTCCTCCGCCTCCCCCCGCCGCCTCGCCACCGCCGCGGCTCGGGCTGGAGGCGCCGCTGTCATTCCTGCGCCCGAAGAGCCGGCGCTGCCGGTGCCTGGGGGTCGGGGCGCGGGCGAGCTGGGCCGCGGGGGACCCAACAGGTAGAGCCAGGGGGGCCGGGCCGCGCGCCCCCCGCGCATCATGCAGCTCTTTGTCACCTCTCTCGCCCCCAGGCCAAAATCCTGAGCATGATGGAAGACAATAAGCAGCTCGCGCTCCGCATCGATGGGGCGGTCCAGTCGGCCAGCCAGGAGGTGACCAACCTGCGAGCCGAACTCACGGCCACCAACCGGAGACTGGCGGAACTGAGCGGCGGCGGCGGCGGCGGCGGCGGCCCCTGCCCGGGCCCGGGCTCCGCGGCCAGCGCCTCGGCGGCGGCGGACTCCGCGGCGGCGAACATGGAGAACCAGCAGCTCGGCGCGCAAGGTAGGGATCGCCCGGCGCCCAGGGCGGGGGCCCGGCGCGCGAGATGCGTGCGAAACCACTCTGCATGGTGGCCGGGAACGCTTTCCGCCCGGCCGTGACCACTGCCGCTCCCCGCCCAGGAGTTGCAGGCGGCCGTCATGAACCGAAGCTCGGGCGCAGTGTGCACGGGGTCACGCGGTCACGCCAGCCCCGGCCGGCGGGAGCGAGGCGCAGCCGGCGGGTCACTGCTGGCGGCAGAAAGTGCCCTTTCGGTGGCACCGGGCCCCCAGCTCCCAGGCAAACTTTTCATGCCCCCACCCCCTGGAGGGGCGAATACCGTAGTTACCCCCAGTTCCGAAGGCTCCTTTGCTTTGGAACGATTCCCAGAGGAAGCGCCGGGCTCTGCCGCCGGGCTCGGGGCAGGGGGATTGCGCTGGTGTGCACTTTTCTCCACGGAAGCCAAATCCCTTGTCTCGATTGCATCTGGACTTTATTTTCTCGCTATGTGAGATGGTGCAGGCAGTGGGAGATACCCATGAACAGTGGATGCTCTGTAGGGAGTTTAAATTTCCAGCAACTCCAAACAGGAAGAGCACTTCCTAGGGGGAAATCGCAGACCTCAAAGGTTGGGAAATGGAGCCCAGAGAAACGAAGACTTGGATGGTAGATTGCAGGGAGCCCCCGTTAGAAGGACTCTCTGCAGTTTAGAGAAAGGGGAAAGAACAGCTGGCCTGTGTTGGCATTGACAGAGATGAGGCTCTGAACCCACCTGGAAGGGTTAAAGGTGGATGAGGTGGCCTCTTCCATGGGTACTCTTTGGTCTCTTCGAATTGGAAGGCAAAAGGGTTAGCAGGCTTTTCAGATTTTTCCCCCCTAATTGCCCTTTAAGAAGCAGTATCACGGGTTATTAATACAATTTGCATTGTAAACTAAGCAGCTGAAGTCCAGAACAGGACAGAGAATAAGCTGTCCAGTCCATGGGGGCCACTTGTATAAATATGTCCCTCTATGAAGTACAAGGTACCGATGGCTCACTGGCTCAAAAAGATTTTCTGGTTCTGTGATTTCAACTGCTCCTCCCAAGTGTTGAAAGAGAATCTGTTTTCCTATGGATGCCTTCACTCCACGGGTCTCTTTCTGCCTTCCCTTCCCTTTGTGATGTGAGATGCTTAGCCTGAACGTTTTTTGGGTTGAATTCTAAGTCAGATCCTAACTTGGCACTTCAGGTGCCTGTGAGAAGTCCTCAGGAACTGGGTATGTAATTTGGTAACGGAGTGGCCATGACGTAATGGTGGGAAGATGCTGTGGTTTTGATGCTCCATACACAGTTTCAAGGTTGGCAGCTGGTTATTCTTGTCGTTTATCCCTTGTTATATCATTGTGCGAAAAAGAACATTCTCCTCTGGAACCCTGGCAGGGGAAAGAGGGGGAAGCAGGCTGCAAGATAATACTTTACTTTTTATAAGTAGGGACTCTTCTAACATTAAAGAAATAGCTAAGATCTGGTATCTTGCTAAGAAACAAAAGCCATAGTACGGGATCCGGAGCAATGCTAATTCCAACCCTCTGCCCTCTTCTTGGCCAAGGGAAAGTTACGTGGCGGTTGATCTGAGTGCTAGGTTTTGCTGCAGACCCGGTGTGCGTGCTAAGGAAGTTGGTGTGCCGCTAGTGCACATGCACTTGACTTGGAAATTGAGGTACTCGCTGAGGGTTAAATTGCAGTGGAACTGTTTTCCTACAAAAATTCACAAGGCTTCGGAAATGGCAATGGCTTTAGGATTTCTTGGTATCTTTTAAAACACGCAAAACCAGTGGCTCCCTCGTGTCCTTAGGAGCCTGCACACCCTCCTTTGCCCATGTCAGTGGCTGTCAGTGCACAGTAGGAGGAAGGAGTTCTTTTGATTGTTCCTATTTGTACCATTGGTATTTCTCAAAACCTTTGCTACCGGCACTTAGTGACCTTATATCAGAAAATAGAATGTTAATAGTTTTAACTAAACTTAAGTGTTGACCACCTATCAATTTAAGTTGGTATGAATTTATACTGATGTGATGGCCGAAAAGAAAATAAGCCTCCCACATAAGTCCAGGGGGGCATCATTTACTTCTCTATAGCAACAGTGCCTCAATCCATTATTTTTTACATGATCTCGCCTCTGTGAAGTTTTTGGTTTTGTCTGGCTTGGTTTTTTTCCTCACGGCCTCTGGCAGCATTTTGTGAAAAACCCTCAGCAGAGTTGGTATGGTAGTTTCATTTGCTATGGCTTTTATTATTTTCCTACAGGAAAGTGTTGAGTTTTTGCAAGTTAATTTTCAAGCGTGGTTGATTGCCTTCCTCTGGCTTCTTCATAATATACCTCCAGGGAGGCTGCTAGGAGCTCTGCTCCTTTAGAATTCATCTTGTGCTTCCATTCTGTCTGTGTTGGTGCTATTCAGTGGGCACAGACCCTAGGAGTACTCGGGGCTATTCAGTTGTCACTTCTCAGATCAAGGTTTTGAATGAAATGCATATCTTTCAAAACGCAATTATATAAGTCATCTTTTAACTAAAGGGCATTATGCACATATTAAATGCATGCTAATGTGCCTTTAATAATGTTAACACAAATGGTTACAGGAAAAGTCACCTTTTGCTCCCCCCCCCCCCAAGAGATTGTTCTGTGCACTTTCAAAACTCTTTTTTTTTATTTTTTAAAAAATGAATTAAACAAGCTCCACGATCCATTATTGGATATTTTGTTGCAGCGGTGACAACTGGTGTTGCCTTTGGAAGAGGAAAACTTGGGTTTTCCTAGAGGGTTAATGCAGCGTGTCATTTAAACAAAATATTAACTTGCTTGGTACCCTCTGTGAGCTGGCATGGTTGCTATGTAACAGAATCTAGAAGTGAACTGCTGAAAATCTGGGCTTTCGGCACTTCGCAGGATCTTCTTTCGGAATCTGTGTTGAAAGAACTCTTGGCAGTCGGCCCATCGCCTCTCTCCTGCTGCAAGTGAGTTGGATAATCCCTAATGAGCATGCTGGCCGATGGGGCCCCAGGCGTGCATGCAGGGTGGTACATTTCACAGCTCTGGAGGCCACCTCCTGGGTTGGTGGGGTCACAACTGCTTTTGACAGGTGGACAGAAGGAAGCTTGGAAAAAAAGAGAGGCCAGGGCGTTTGTTGCAATTCGTCTTGTTGGTAGCAAGGGAAGGGATGTGTTGAAAGTAACATTTCTAAGCTGTTTCCCTCGGCCTACCATCTCTGGGAAAATGTGTTTCAAATGCTTTGCCGTTCTTTGAGGGGGAAATATAACAGTGTGTTTCTGAGTTTCTCCGAGAATGTTTTATCTGATGAATGACTAATATTAGATTCAATTGGTTGCTTTGCTATGCATAGAAGAAAACAATTAAGCGCCATCGTACCCAATTCAAATACATGTTCGCTGGATATAACATAAAATACTTACGCCCAGTAGGACATGTGCCTACTGCTATTAGTTTATTGGGCTTCATTTTTTAAGGAAACAGTTGAACTTATATGCTTCTGCATGCACGTGGAAGTACCCAGAGCATCTTTCTTTGGTATGGAGGAGTTCCTGTCTACTGTGTTTGTTAAGATGGGGAGACTGGAGAGGGTCCTTCTATACCTTTGTAAATTGTATAACTATATGCAAGTTTTATTTTTCTCCCCAGGCATTAAAATAGAGCGTTACTTAAGGCTGGGCTGCTCTCGCCTACCTTACTACAACACTGGGAACTCTTCAATGGAGTATAAATTACCTCTGGAGTGACTTGCATGTGCGAGTAGTAGACAGAGATGCTAGACACTGTTGCTTTGCAAAATAAGTTCTGTCTTTTGGCATCCCTTTCCCGATTCATTCTGCCTCCGCTCTCGTTCTCCTAGGTAGACTTTTATTTTCTTTGAAGAAGAGGATTTTCAAGTGGCAGAGAGGCTGGAACAACATATAGTGGGATGTCTAGAGCCTCTGTTAGTTTGCCTCTGAGTTACAGAGCTCATCAAAAAGCACACGTCTAGCCGGGCATGGTGGCGCATGCCTGTAATCCCAGCGGCGCGGGAGGCAGAGGCGGGAGGATTGCAAGTTCGAGACCAGGGGCAGTCTGCGTAACTTAGCGAGACCCTGTCACAAAAAAAGTAAAAAAAAAAAAATGGGCTGGGGATGCAGCTCAGTGGTCCAGCACTTGCAGAGCATGCAGGCGAGAGGATCTGGGTTCAACCCTCAGTACTGCAAAAAAAAAAAAAAAAAGAAAAAAGAAAAAAGAAAAAAAAAGCACACATCCTGGTTTGCCTGCCGGGGCAATGGGCTGAACAACTGTGTCTTTTCCTTAATTGGGCAGGCTGTCCTGAGCTGGGGCTTCCTAGTTCTTCCTGAAAATTACTGGGCATGGTCACAAAGATATTACTTACAGATCAGTACAGCAGGGTTGAAATTAGTTATTGATTGGCTCTTCTTTATCAGCTTTCTGTTGTCTATGGAAAATGCCTTTGGAGGATCCTTAAGCCAAGTTTCTGCGTCTGGTTAATTTCGTGCTTCCCACGTTTGTTTCATGATTTTCTGTGGTTTTCCCCAAACTTCTCTGAGGTCACTCAGAAGTCTTGGCTGCTCCAATTTTTACAATCGGAGCCTTATCACACACTGTCCCGGTGTAAGGCATGTTGTTGTTGTTGTTAGGTGCTGTCGAGTCGAGTCCGACTCATAGCGACCCTATGTACAGCAGATCGAAACACTTGCCGATTCTGTGCCAAGCAAACAATCTTATTTATGTTTAAGCCCATTGTTGCAGACACTGTGTCAATCCATCTGGTGGAGGTGTAAGGCATAGGGTGCTTCCATCTCTTTACCCCTCTTCTCCCCAGGACTAATGGTACTTTCTAGGTGTCCTGTAGGGTTCTAATTTGTGACTTCCTGGCTGCCAGTGAATCAGTAGCAGATGGGCTTGGCAGGTGGGAATTGCTCACTGGAACTCTGCCTGGCCACCCTGCAAATCATATGGGGCCCAGAAGGTCAAGCCTAGGGTCTTGGCCACAAGCATTGCATATTTTATCTGTGTGCGCCTGCGTGCGTGCATACCTAGGGATTCATTCCGGTGCTATACAATTATAGAGAGAGAAAGCAACGTGAATTCTTCTGTTCTCTTCAGCCTCTTTCCAAGACTGGTCTGCACGAACGTTAGTCCTTGGCTTCATATTCTCCTACCCCATATGTCAGGCAAGAGGAGAACCCATGCTGCCCACTGAGCCCACCGAATGAGCTGTTGAGTGATCTTGCAAACGTGAACTTGCCTGGGCTTTTGGGGCCGGATGGCAGGGCAAGGAACGCCTGCGATGGTGCTGGTGCCACCACCTGCAGTCACCCTTGTTGTGCGTTGGTGCCCTGAGTCGCAGCAAAGCAGTTTAGGCAGCCGCACGGAAGAAGAGACAGGTTCCCCGCGACCCACAGAGTGGCCATCTGCCGTGGCAGATCATACCTGGCGGATGAGTCGCAGCAGCCCGGATCCCTGCAGACTCAGACTGCCATCTCCAAGTTCCCTGGCTGGGCCCACCTCTCCTGCGGAGAAGCTGGCGGAAGACCAGGAGACAGAATGCTTCCCCTTTCCCATGAGGCTGGACAAGACCGGGGCGATCTTGCTTGATGGCCGTGGCCTCAGATCTGCGTGGTGGCATCCGGGTTGGGCTCCGTGGGCATGTCTGCTTCCCCATTGGGATCCAAAGCCACCGCAGACATGAAAGAAGCTCGCTGTAGTTTAATGAGTTTGGCAGGAGCAACTGTTTGAGCAGGTGGCTTCTGCGTGGTGGGATATCATCAGTTCTAAATTTATTCTGGTGTCTTTGTTGAGGAGACCACACCAGACCTTCGGGTCAAGCTCATGAAAGGCCCCTGACCTCTCCCCCTTCTAATGAATAGGGACTCTCACGCCGGAGCTTGTACCAGGCAGTTCTGCCAGCAAAGAGCCCCCCGGGGCTCTGCTCCCCTCCTGGGATACGTGGCCAGGACGGAGGATGGAGAGAAGTCCTGGAGAGAGGAGGCCGTGGCCGGGTGCCCCAAGCCCCTTCCATCTGAGCAAGCGCTTCAGGATCTCTGTGGGGATGAAAGGCTTTCCACTCTCAATATTGCCTCAGCTCTACAGAGTGTTTGAAGTACAAGAATCATTAAGAGCAAAGTGCCCTTTAGAAGGAAGTCGGGCCAGAGCTAATATTTTCCTCTCACCTCTTGGCACTTCATTATGGTTCTCAGGGCTTACGTCTGGTCTACGGCACAAGGCGCTGGGGGCAGGGTCCTGGACCATCTTGAAAAACAGTTTCTTCTTTTTGGTCAAGGCGAATCTTTGATGTGGCAGTAGATGAGAGCTACTGTCAATGCTTCTGTCAAACTTTTCATAAGTAATACTTAGCACTTACAACATAGCAAGTGTTGCAGCAAGTGCTTATTGTCGTTGTTAGGTGCCTTCGAGTCAGATTCGACTCATAGAGACCCTGTGTACAGCAGAACAAAACACTACCCAACACTGTGCCATGCTCATGATCTATTTACATTCCAGCTCGTTGTTGTTGCAACCACTATCTTTCTTCTTACTGTGATTCATGCCACATCAGCAAGTAGAGGTCGCAGCAGCTTTCCTCCATTCTCACCATTAAAGTCGACTCTACTTTGAGGAGGCAACTCTTCCCCTGTTGTCTTTTGAGTGCCTTCCAGCTTGAGGGGCTCATTTTCTGGCACTATATTTGACAGTGCTTCTCTGCTAGTTATAGGATTTTTCAATGACTAATTGTTTTGGGAGTGGGCTGCTGGGTCCTTCTCCCTAGTCTGTCTTAGTCTGGAAGCTCAGCTGAAACCTGTCCACCATTGGTGGCCCTGTGGTATCTGAGATACCAGTGACATAGCTGACAGCATCACAGCAACATGCAAACCCCCACAGCAGGACAAGCTGACAGTAAGTGCTTAGCAGATATTGAATCCTGGGCCCAGTAATGTAGCAACTGTTGTGCCCATTTTTCAAAAGAAAAAAACCAATTTCAGAGAGGTTAAGTCCCTTGTCTGCAGTGATGCAGCAATGACCAGGAAGATGATGATGACAGCGGATTTTGATGTAATGTTTACTCTGTGCCACGTACTGTACTAAGTGCCTTTCTTTGTTAGTATGTTTTTATGGATGCCTTTGAGCCTCATAGCCTGCAGCCGTAGCCCTGTGGTATCCGATCCCTTCAGATCTCGGAAGCTAGGCAGGGACAGGTCTGGTTAGTACTTGGATGGGAGACCATCTGGGAACACCAGGTGCTGTAGGCTTGGGAGACAAACCCGGCAACCCACTCCCCAAAATCAATCCACCACCCTTTGAAAACCCTATGAACAGCAGAGAAGCACTGACAGTAGTATTTCGCCTATTGTATGCAGTGTCGCTATGAGTCAGATTCCGACTCGACGGCACCTAACAACAACATTGAGCCTCATAATGACTTGTCAGGCAGGTGCCTTTCTTGTTACTCATTTCACATAGGAGAAAACCAAGGCATGGAGATGATCCCTTACTTGCCAAAGAGCATTGGCCATTAAGTGACCAAGCTCTGGCTCCAGTGACCCAGCCCTGATTCATGCCACTTGGGGGCCAGAGTCACTCCGAAACCATGTGCCTGCACCAGGAATGCAGACCCACCCAGTATATGTGCTGTTGACGCCTTAGTGGGCCTCCTGGGCTGATTTCCAAAGTCAGAGCACGTCTGTCCCATTTTTGAGCTCTGGGTTTCTTTCCAGTCCCAATCAGTGTTTCCCTAGGCCACTGGTAGTTTCTGGGCCCTTAGGGTAAGCCCGAGTGATCCAGTTCAGGAGAGCAGCTGGACCTCCCACCGAGGCGTGGGATCCGTGGGCAAGGAGGCAGCCAGATCTTGCACGCAAGGTTAGCAGCCTTGTCACCAGTGAAAAGAATCCTTTTGATCCTGGACTCCAGGCCTCTGATTGCTTGGACTTCTTGTGTTTTCTCTCTCTTGGGAAGGAAGGTTCCAGGTAAAGCCGGAACCTGTGGCTCTCCTAACCACCAGACCCTTCTCGTTCCCCAGCTTCTCCCTCTATGGCTTCAGGACCATCCAAGGGTCCAAGACCACACCTAGCACAGGACCCCTCACCTTCTCACAGACCCTATACCCTGGGGGTCCTCTGCTTTGGTACCACTGCCATGTGGGCGCGAGAGATCTTTGTTGTGGGGCTGTCCCTGTGCATTGTGGGATGTTTAGCAGCATCCCCGGCCTCTACCCAGCAGACGCCAGGAGCACCCTCCATGCCTCAGTTGGGACAACCCAAAGGGTCTCCAGCAGTTCTGCATGTGCTCTTGGGGTCAGATATCTCTGGATGCAGTTTGCATTTTAATGTCATGACACTGGGGGAGACTACAGGCATGGGCCCTCCCCTAGATTGAGTTCTGGGAGGGCAGAAGCTTTGTCTGTTTCTTCTTGCTCTCTAGAGCCCTGCCCAACACATGCATCAGCTCAGTAGGCTCTTGATAAAGAGTGGATGGAAGGATGAACATGGATTTACTGGGCCTGTGGCCTGTGGTCCACCTAACACATTAAATATGGTATCATGAGGATGCCTGCAGCCATAGCTCCGTGGCATCCGATCCTGTCAGATCTCAGAAGCTAAGCAGGGTCGAGCCTGGTTAGTACTTGGATGGGAGACTGCCTGGGAACACCAGGTACTGTAGGCTTGGGAGATGGACCCAGCAACCCACTCCCAAAAATCAATCCGCCATTGAAAACCCTGTGAATAGCAGAGAAGCACTGACAATAGTGTTTCACCTGTTGTATGTAGGGTCACTATGAGTCAGATACCGACTCAAGGGCACCTAACAACATCAGCATTTAATGACGGGTGGTTTTAACTGAGTGCTTACATGTCCTCTACTAAGCGCTGTTCTAAAGGATTTACTGATCCTACCCCCATTCATCCTTTAAACCAGCTACGAGTTCCGTTCATCATTTTACAGATGAGAGAATCAAGGCATAGAAAGGTTTCATGACTGGTCAAGGGTAGCCGAGCTAGCGAGTAGCAGAGCCAGGGTACAAACACTGGCAGAGGTGACCCCAAAGGGCGCTGCCACCGTCATCAGTATGCGACGGAGCGGGTCGTGGTTTCCCCATTACTGCGCAAAAAACAGTTACGAATCGAATGCTGGTACTGCGGCCCCTGTGGTCAGGATTTGCATGTCAGGGCCTACCTCATTCATCAGCAATCCCACAGAAGGGCTGTGCCTGCTGGAGAGTGCAGCCAGGACGGACTTGTGCCTGGCCAGAGGCAAGAGGATAACCTCCTAGGGAGCCAGGGTTGTGTCCATAGCTGAGCCTCTCCCCTCTCTGCCGCACCACGAGGCTTCCACTGAAGAGTCGCAGAGAGGACTTGAGCCGCCTTCCTATCTGGGAAAGGAGACGGCAGAGCCCAGAGCTGCTTTGTGGTGATCTGACGCCTGCTAGAGAAAGGAGTGAATTGGGATCAGACCTGAGGAGGTAGAGAGACTTCGGGATGACCTGGGAGTTGAGGAACAGGGACAGCCAGCATCTGTGAGCCTTCCCCAGGCTTTCTTAGATGCTGGACAATGTGCTTCGTGAGCATGGGCTAAACTAACCGTCAGGTCACACAGAGGTCGGTGTTCTTGTCACCCCTGTTCCACAGGTGAAGAAATGGAGGGTTAGAAAGGTGGAGCTGCTTTTCCAGGCTCCCCAGAGTGGTATGCTGATGACTGGTAAGGCTGATCTTGGAGCCCACTCGCTTCTCTATGACAAGGACCTTCAGCTGTCACAGCCAGGCAGCGCACAGCAGGGTTGCCCTTTTCTGTAATACCCTCCCTCGTCTTCTTTCTTTCTGTCTCTGTCTGGGGAAATTGGGCACATAGGTGCAGAGACCACAGATTTAATAAGATATAGACAAGATATAGCTTCCTATCTAGTGGGTGTGACTGACTTGGAAACATAATTTTTTAATAATGAACGTCTAGATGGGTGTTGGGAGATGGACCCGGCAACCCACTCCCAAAAATCAATCCGCCATTGAAAACCCTATGAACAGCAGAGAAGCACTGACAATAGTGTTTCGCCTGTTGTACACAGGGTTGCTATGAGTTGGATACCGACTCAACGGGCACCTAGCAACAACAACAGAAGACAGGTATAATGGGGAAATAGACAAGAAACTGACAAATGCAGGTGTCTTGACTGATGGGCAGGACTGTGACAATGCTTAATAAAAACATAATGGGAAACATATTAATTTCATCTCTGAAGGTTAAACTGGCTGTGATAGATTATGCAATAGTACAACTTCTTTGGATTGATTGGAATTGGACACTGAAGATAGTAATGACTCGCTGGGATCTTCTCACCCAGAGAAAGAATTTGTCTTTGGGAGAAGGACAGTGCGGATGACACAGGGCTTGGGTCTGGAAGAGTGGCTTTGGAAAAAATTCTCTCTCAAGAGAGTAAGAAAAGATGTGGATTTCAGGCCAGGCACACCTGCATCTTTTAACATAAGCTACCCCCTCTTTTTATCCTCTTGGCAGAGACTGGGTCTCCTTGTCAGCTGCAATAAATGAATTTGTTCATTTTCCTTGGTTAACCTGAACCTTTTTAAAACCCTTGGACGTGGTGCGTTTGCTTTAATTCAGTAAATGCATCTTGGAATGCAGTGGGATGAATGCCAGCTATTTTTCTCCTCTTTTTTTCCCCCCATCCTTGCCACTTGGAATTCTGTGCTTGCTCACGGACTCTAGGTGGCCGAAGGTGTGGGGCTGAGAAATCTGATCGTGACCTGGGACAGCGCCATGGTGGATCAGAGAGTGTGATAAATAATCGCGCAAAGAGAACTGACCCGAGATCGTACGGGTATCGATTATCTTAGTTAATGTGTTCATCAAGCAGATTGCTTTTCCCAGTGCTACAAGGTTTGCCGTGTGAAAGGGGGGAAAGATGCATATATTCAAACATTTTTGGATTGTGGACTTAGGGAAGGCAAGGCTGGCTGTCATTTCGTGGAGACCATCAGCCCCTTCTCCTACAGCCGTTGCTTGGATTGCTCTGTTCACAGTTTGACAGGGGACCAGGCAGCCCTGCTAGAGGAGGGAGGCATGTTTACGTCGTAACCAAAGTCCTGGGAGTAGGGTCGTGGTTCCGTGGTCAGCTTCCAGTGTGGTCATTGCCATTGGCAACTACAAGAAAAGCAGCTTGCTGAAACTCAGCCAGTCACCACGCAGGCTGGTTCCCCGGTGGATCAGCTTCCACCCCTGTGCTGCAGCGCATTCAGCGTTAACACGTTGCCTCTAAAGCAGCACTTGGTGTAGCCCTGTGGGTCCCAAAGCTGGTACCCAAGAGCCCCTTTTCCAGGATTCCACTGCCTCTCTGTCCATCTCATCCTTACCTTTGCACCTCCAGGGGCAGTCCCCCCACCAGCCAGCTCTTTGCCGTATGCAGAGACTTGCCAGGGGACATCCCTGCATCCTCCAGCTGGCCTAGGGGACCGAATGAAGAAGACCCAGCAATGCATTTCTTCCTGCCAAGGAAACAGAGGCACAGAGACTGAAGCTGATTTGCTCAAGATTGTCCAGCTGGCTGTTGACCCAAATTAGCCTCCCTTTCTTCCACCATAAGATCAGGCCCACTGTACGATGTGGGGAGAGGACTGCCCCATAGCTGCAGCTGGATGAGACCCCCCCCTGTGCCTTGACCGCTACCTCTTGGCCATGGGCCACTATCCCTTGTACACCCTGCACAGTGAAGCCATCCCCCCAGA
>VMDO01026355.1:0-26853 GCA_007922755.1 Pedetes capensis | reverse complement strand
TCCGACTCATAGCGACCCTATGTACAGCAGATCGAAACACTTGCCGATTCTGTGCCAGGCAAACGATCTTATTTATGTTTAAGCCCATTGTTGCAGACACTGTGTCAATCCATCTGGTGGAGGGTTTTCCTCTTTTGCGTTGACCTGCCACTCTCCCAAACATGATGTCCTTCTCCAGGGATTGTTCTCTCCTGACTACCTGTCCGAAGTATGTAAGACGCAGTTTGGCCATTTTTGCTTCCAAGGAGCACTCTGGTTGTACTTCTTCTAGGATAGATCTGTTGGTTCTTCTGGAAGTCCATGGTATATTCAATAGACGTCTCCAGCACCACAATTCAAAAGCATCAATTCTTTTTCTGTCTCTCTTGTTCAATGTCCAGCTTTCACAACCATATGATGCCACCCCAGAAGAGTCCCTATTTGCTATGTCTCTTTTTTGGATTTAACTACATGATTCTTTACTTTTTTAGATATATTATTTCTTTAAACAGATGTAATACGCTTTACTTTTTTAAATATATTATTTCTTTAAACATATGTAATATGCTTTCTCTCCTAAAAGTTAGTCAATCAGTAAGGAAAATCTCACTGGGGTGGTACCTAGTACCCATCAGCTGGAATTCCTGTTTTAGATAAAGTCATTTATCCCCATCTTCCTAAACATATTCCACTGACTTCATAGAATTACATACCATACAAAATTTTCAAGGCCTTGTACTCAAAGCGTAAAGATGTGTGTTATTTTGTAGAGCCTCCATCTCTTCCTAGGTTTCTCTGATTTCCTAATCTTTTCCATGACTGTGCTTTATAAAACCTAAATTCATCTGATTAACTCATGTCCCTCATGTCCTCAATGACTGTGAAGTAGAATCTACTTCATACCCTTTCCATTCCTTCTGTGGTACTACTTTTATTTATTATTCTCCATTAGACATTGTCATTATTTTGTTTGTTTATTCTCCTATTGCTTGTTGCTATCATCATTTTGTTTACCTAATTCTCTCAATAAGTATATAACTCATGAAAATGGGATTTTAGTTGTTTTTTTTTTCCTTCTGAACCTACTGTGTAGGGAATAACAGGTGATCAAAGACCTGATAGACTATATTGTGAGAAATTCAGAATTTCTAAAATTCCCATCCTAAAATTTGAATAGTAAACAGGAACAGGAAGGCTTAAGGTTAAGATAGTAAATATGCCTGGAATGTAACAATTCCTTTTCTTTATCTATAAAAATTATATATTGAAGTAGCTTTCAGTAAGAATATAATCTTCATGTACAGATGCAGTAAATAATACATGATATTCTGTGGAAATATTTGGATTATTGCAATTTTAATGAATGTTACATAGAATCTGTCAGGCATGTTTAAAGTTGAGAAAGGTATGCATCAGGGGTATACATGTTTATCATATCTCTTCAATTTCTATGCTGAGCAAATAATCCTAGAAACTGGATTTCATGAGAAAGAACATGGCATCAGCTAATATCCCTCTGACATTCAATAATTTCTGCACGTATTGGATCCTCTCTCTTGGGGATAGGCACAAATATGGATCTATTCCAGTCAGTTGACCAGGTAGCTGCTCTCCAAATCTCTTGGTATAAACAAGCGAGCACCTCCAGTGTTGCATCTGTTGATTGAAACATCTCAATTGGTATTCCTTCAGTTCCTGGATCTTTGTGTTTTGCCAGTGCATTCAAGGCAGCTTCCACTTCTTCCTACAGTACCATTTTTTCCATGATTATATGAAATCTCTTGAAATTGTAGATCATCCAACAATTCTTTCTGGTGAAATGACACTATATTCCTTTCATCTTCTTTTGATGTTTGCTCTATCATTCAATATTTTTCCTGGAGAATCCTTGACTAGCAAAGACTAGAAAGAAATACCCAGCAGCCCACTCCCCAAAAAATTAGCCATTGAAAACCCTATGAATAGCGGAGAACTAGTGTCAGATATAGTGACAGAAAAGGAGTCTCCCAGGTTAGACAGCACTCAAAGGACAATGGAGGAAAAGTTACTTCCTCAAAATACAGTCGACCTTAATGACAGGAGTGGAATAAAGCCTCAGGGACCTGCATTAACAGATATGGCATGACTCAAAATGAGAAGAAAGCACTGTAAACATCCATTAATAATTGGAACTTGGAATGTACATATTATGAATCTAGGAAAATAAGAAATCATCAAAATTGAAATGGAACACATAAACATCAACATTATAAACATCAGTGAGATAAAGTGGACTAGTGTTGGCAATCTTGAATCAGGTAATCATATGGTTTACTATGTTGAAAATGACAACTAAAAGTGAAATGGAGTTGAATTCATCCAAAAAAAAAAAAAAAAAAAAACCTCAAGATCTATCCTGAAATACAACAATATCTTGTGGTTAGGTGCTGTTGAGTTGGGTCTCTCTCATAGGGACCATCATAGGGTTTTCAATGGCTGATTGTTTTGGGATTGTTTTAGGGAGTGGACTTCTGCATCTTTCTCCCAAAAATGATGCCAGTGATAGAATAATTTCCATATACCTACAACTAAAACCAGTTAATATGACTGTTTTTCATATTTATCCATCTACCACTAAGGCCACAAATAGAGGAAGACTCTTACTAGGTACTGTAGTCTGAAATTGATGAGACATGCAATCAGGATGCAGATAATTAATGGAGATTGGAATGCAAAAGTTGAAAACAAAGAAGTCTCAGTAGTTGGAATGTATGGACTTTTTGACAGAAATGATGTTGGATATCACATGATAGAATTTTATCAAACTAATTACTTTTTTTATTACAAATACATTTATCTAAAATAAATGGAGACTATAATGAAGAACTCACCAGATGAAATATACATGAAATAAATTGACTACTTTTGTGGAAAGAGATGATGGAAAACCGCAATATCAGAAGTCAGAACAAGACCAGGTACTAATTGTGAATAAGACCATCACCTCCTTATATGCAGGTTCATACTGAAACTGAAGAAACTTAGAACAAGTGTATAAGAGTCAGGGTATAACCTTGAGTACATCCCACTTGAGTTCAGAGACCACCTCAAGAATTAGTTTAATGAATTAGGCACTAATGATAGAAGACCAGAAGAGTTGTGGCATGACATCAAAGACATCATTCGTGAGGAAATCACACTTATTTAAAAGGCAGGAAAAAAATAAAAGACCAAATTACGTGTCAAAAGAGACTCTGAAACTTGTCCTTGAATGACAAACAGCAAAAGTAAAAGGAAGACATGATGAAGTTAAGGAACTAAGCAGAGTATATCAAAGGACATCTTGAGAAGATAAAATCAAATGTCATAAGGACATGTGAAACGAGTTGGCGATAGAAAACCAAAAAGGAAGAACACATTCTACTTTTCTCCAGCTTAAAGAATTAAAGAAAAATTCATACATGTAAAATGAGCAAATTAACTTTTTTTTTTTTTTTTTTTTGCTTTTTTGAGACAGGGTCTTGCTAAGTTACACAGACTACCTGTGGTCTCAAACTTGTGATCCTCCCACCTCTGCCTCCAGAGCTGCTGGGATTACAGGCGAGTACCACCATGCCCGGCAGCACATTAAAATGTTATAATTCAAAATTTTATTATTGAATTCAATGAGATAATGCAGACAAAGTGTTTGAACAGAGCTTTGTGCATTGTAAGCGCTCAGTATGCTTTAAATAAAATACTCCCCTTGAAACCAAACACTGTCGGGTTCCATAGGTTTGGGTCTAGGTGGTAAGGCAAAGGAAACCTCTCTTCCTTGGAGTTTGTTTAAGGATGGTGGCCTCTTTGGTCTCTACCATTAAAACACTTGAAAGTTTCACTTTGCTCTGCATAGGTTGGAGAGAGAGTTGTATCTTAGATTCCTACAGACTATGAAATGTAACTGATTGGCTATATAGGTGGGACTCATTGTTGCAGCTTCCAGGGGGAGTCCATAGGGGAAACGTCTCAAAGGATTCTTCCATTGGTGGAACTATATGCAAATGTTGTTCAATGCTTTCTATGAGTCACTCATGCCCCTGTGAGCAACATCAATTAACTCATGGTTCACAAAATTTAATTTAATGTGGTCTTTCCTTTGGTCTGTCTGTACCTTGTTGGCTTCTAGGGGTGAGTGTATGTTTTCTTTATGACACCTCAAGGAAAGTAATTCACACAACTGAGTTACCAGACCCAATCTTTTAAAGACAAATCATATAATACCACTCAATGATCAAAACCCTCTCTCTAGCACACAAATTTTTGGGTTTATTTTTCTGTTCCTTTAACATGAGCCAAATATGTGCTGTCTTCTAGATATTTTCACTTGCTAAAACCTCTACTCAATATATTTCCCCTCATATAGTTTAGATTTAGAAAATTATCCGAAAGCCTGTGTCTTGAAGGCTTACTCCCCAGCCTGGCACTGTTGGAAGTGGTGGAAACTTAAACAAAAGCTGTGACATTATCAGAGGTATTAGATCATTGAGGGAATGCCTTCAGCTGAAATCATGGTACCACAGTCTCTTTCTCCTTCTCTCTTTTGCACCTGGCCATGAGGTAAATGGCCTTCTTCTACCACTTGCTCCTACCATAATTTGTTTCCTCACTACAGGTCAAAAAGCAATGGGACAACTGGCTATGGATGGAAACCTCCAAAACTGTGAGGTAAAATAATCCTTTTCCCTTTCAAATTTAATTATCTCAGGTAATTTGCTATAGTGATGGAAAACAATATAACATATTTCCACACTCCTTACTTAATTGGGCCTCATCAATAAACTTTTTGGCATTATGAATAGTAAATTCTCCTATTTCCTGATTTCCTTATAGACTTTCCTCTGCTTATTTTCTCCCATGGAATTTGTACCTCTACATTTATTTATTTGAATTTTTTTTATTTTATCCTTGACTCACTAGGATATAGATTATCTTAAAATAAAGAAATGACTAGCATGATATATGTACTGGATACATATTTAATAAATGTCAATAATTGTTTATAGTTTTTAATGGCATGGATAAAAATAATTTTAATTGCAAAGGTCATCTCTTGTCAGTTGTGGTTATTTGATGCTTTGTGCAGTAGATATAAACATCGGATCCTGGTTGGGTGGGACAATATGTCCTGATCACATAGTGATGTCTTCTATGACTTCAAATGAGTTGATATTTGATAGACTATAGAATTTCTCAAACTAACCTAAAACGAAATGTAGTTGGATATTGAAACTTAATCCTAGTTTATAATCAAGTATTTAAAGAGCTTTATCACCTGTGATGGTCATCGTAGTGGAAGGAGAAGCTTTTCAGACATTTCAAAATCTCACTGGTGGCCTTAATTTCCCTTTTTCATATATTGAGACTTTATATTGGCATGCCTTCTTCTCTTTTGTTCTGTTATACTATATTTTAGGAAGCCAATTGGTTGCATGCACTAGCTCAGTTGGTAGAGTGCTGCTGTGTGCTCTCTGAGGCCCTAGGTTCCATTCCCAGCACCACAAAAATGAGAGCAGGACCTGACAACCCATGCCTGAAACAATCCTGAAACAATCAAATATCATAAACCCTATGAATAGCAGAGAAGCTCTGACATAGTGCTAGGCATGGCACAGTGTCAGGGAGTATATCGTTCTGTTACACATAGTGTCCCTATGATTTGAACAGTCTTGAAGGCACCTAACAACAACAACAACAACAACAATAAAAACAGTAATATCAAATAATGACACTTATCCTTTTTTGTCTTTAAATCATAAATGATCCAATTGTCAATCATTTTAACAGATTAATTTCCTAATGATGTTATTTTCGGAATCTAATCATATATGCCAATGCACTTCTCTCCTAAAATAAACCATCAAATGCACCTAATAAAATTCCAAGATTACCTGTTCTGTGTATACTAGCCCACTGCTGTACACATAAACATATAAACATTCATTGAGTATATTATTTGGGCAAGTCTGAATAATTATTTTATCCCAATATTTTTCTAGAAATTTGCAACAAATATTAAAATAATTTTTAAATATAAAACAAAAAATGCAAAAGGTGTCAGTAATCTAGGTTGTATTGTAGTTTTTGAGGTTAATACATACTTGAGAATACTGCCTCTTAATTTAAACCTCTGTTAACATCAAGTAACACATTCCAGGGCCAAATAGCACAATTTTATAAGTACATAAGTTATACTGTGCATTAGCACTAAAGGCACACAGCAAATGAAGATTATCTTAACATTTTAAAACTGTAGATATGTGGTTTTCAAAATTTTCATTTTCTGGAAAGGTAATTTATAAACAATAGTAAAATAGCTTTACTCTGTATATCTAAAATGAGAGAAAGAAAGAGAAAAACAAAATTCTTACAAATATAAAATTATCTTCCCATTCTTCATCAATACTTACATCATCAATTAATTACTTCCTTTTTAAAACATAACCAAATCTCCCCAGTCAGGATGTAGAAATACAAAAGATATAAGCATTAGTAAGACAGCGTCTTATCCCTTAAGAAGTCTCTGCTCTGGCAAGAGAGAAGAAGATGTAATTCAATATGCCTAACAGAATATTATAAAGTTCCAAGAGTTGACAGAAAATAATTTTAGGAAGACACAAACTTCATTAAGTTGAAACTGATTTGATTTAAATTTAATTCCATTCCGGATTTGAATTTCAAGATTTAATTTAAACATAATACTGTTTTTGTTTTGTTTTGTTTTGTTTTTGCAGTACTTGGGAATTGAACTCAGTCCCTGACATAAACTTTTCAAGTGCTTGACCACTGGGCTGCACCCCCAGCCTATTTTTGTTTTTATTTTGAGTCAGGGTCTAGCTATGTAACACAGGCTCCCTCTGGTCTTGAAATTGTGATTTTCCTGTCTTGCTCTTGAGTTTCTGGGATTACAGGTGTGCACCACAATGCCCAGCTAACCCCAATACTTAAAATAAGAGACTGAATTGTATATATTGGCTTATTTCTTTTAAGATACTGAGATGTACTATATATTTTACTATTTTTTGAACATGTACAGTAGCTATACTTTTAGAGTATGCAGCCATACCACTGTGGTGTCTGATCCTATCAGATCTCAGAAGCTAAGTAGGGTTTGACTTGGTTAGTACTTGAATGGGAGGCCACGTGGGAACACCAAGTGATGTAGGCCATTGAAAACCCTATGAATAGCAGAGAAACACTGATAATAGTGTTTCACCTATTGTACATAGGGTCATTATAGTCAGACACCAATTCAACAGCACCTAACAACAAAAACAACACACTTTTAGAATGTTTCAAGGGAGTTATAAACTAATTCTTTTGCTTTCCACAACTGTAGCTATAGCTAATCAGTTAAGCTTACTTGTTCTTGTGATTCCATTTTTTAAAGCTGAGCAAAGTTTTCCTGGGTTTGTGGAAATTTCTTTCAATTTAGACACTTGAGTGTGATTATGAAAAGGTGTTAGCTTAACAAAATGCTTAGCAAATATAAATTGGCTTTGACCACAAACTAAAATTAATCTGAAAATAAGACAATAAATAAAAGACAGGAGAGATAGGAAAAACAAAAACTTTGATTTTAAGGAAAAGGCCATTTTCCTTTTTAGATAATGTGCAAAATAGATAGTCATAAGAGAGAAAATGTAATGTAGACATACTGTATGTCATACCCATTTTACTAGAGATTGAATTTTTTAAGCTGATAAAAGTTGAATTGGGCACAAGTTTTCTATGATAAACTGTAGTGCTGTACTAGCAATGACATCCAAAGTACCAAGTTCAATTAATCAAATTTTGTGCTAGCAATTTTGTCCTGGGAATATTTGACCACATTTGAAAAACAAAATTAGTTGTATTATTTTAAAGTGTCAATAATGTATCTATGATGTTGTTAAGTGCTGTCAAATTGGATTTGACTCATAACAGCTCTAAGTACAACAAAAGGAAACACAATGAAACAATTTGCCATGTACATGATCTTTTTGTGTGTGAAGCCATTGCTGCAGTCATTATCTTTCTTCCCATTATGAGGCATGCAACATCACAAAAAGAGGTCCCAGACTGTTACTCCATTACTGTAATTAAGGTCTACACTGCTTTGAAGAGCCAACTCTTCTCCAGTCACTTCTTGAATGCCTTCCAGCCTAGGAGTTTATTTGCACTATATTTGACAATCCTTCTCTGCTATTCATATGGTTTTCCATGGTTAATTACTTCAGGAGTGGGCTACTGGGTTCTAGTCTGTCTTAGTCTGAAAGCTGATGGTACCCTGATGGCATTTGAAATACTGGTGACATAACTTTCAGCATCACAGCAACATGCAAACCCCTACGGCATGGTAAGGTGACAGACATGTCGGGGGTATCTATGATAGAACTGTTTCAATACCAAATAAAATTGTGCACATGGAACTCTTATATACTTACTTATTGTTTATTCTTACACGTTTGAAAGTATAAGAAGAGTGGTTTTCTTTCCTCTTTTTTAAAATTAAAATAATAAAACTCATATATTCTATTTTTCCATTGGGTTATTAAATGTTCCATAAGATTTTTCTGGATTCATAGTAGTTCACATAAAGTTTACATCACATTTTATTCCTTAGTTGCTGGATTTTTGTATTGTTTCTAAATGTCCAAGTTGTGTATAATGCTTTTCTGAAGATTATTTTACCTAAACCTATGTACATCTTTGAATTAATTTTTCTTCAGAAAAATTCATAGAAAAAGCAATGTTCCATGGTCCATACTTGTAATCTCAACACTTAGAATGCTGAGACAGAAAGGTGAAGAGATCAAAACCAATCTGGAGTTCAAAGCTCTGAGACACTCTGTCATAGAAGATGTCAGAGAAGAATTATTAAATGAAGAGATTATTTTAAGGTTACTTAGTATAGATTGACAAATTTCTTTCAGAATGGTCTTATGGAATTATAGTGAATGATAGAAGCAGGATTTGAGCCCATGTATCCTTAACTCTAAAACTCATGTTGTTTTCCCAAGATAAGGAGGAGTGTGTGTGTGTGTGTGTGTGTGTGTGTGTGTGTGTGCGTGTGTGCGTGTGTGTGTGTGTCCGTGCACATTTAATAAACAGTAGCTTACTTGAGAAACTTTGAGTGAAGTAATACATATATTCCTAAAAATATTACATATAAAATAGAAATAGATTCATACTGCAGCTTACTTGAGAAACTTTGAATAAAATAATAGACATGTTCTCAGAAGCATTACATATAAAATAGAAATGGATTTATATCACTATCTACCTAAGTAGTCATTAAAAAGTCAAGGACATAATTTGAAAGTGTTTTCCAGTGACTGTAATTGCCATGGAAATGGTTTAATGTTATACAAGTATGTATATCTTCTACAGTTACCCTTGAAATGGGGACAGAACTTGAACTTAGACAATTTAGAAGATAAGTGGAGTAGATAGCATGTCCCTGAAATAGCTTTCTCAAAGTTTCTTTAGTACAAGTAGGTTTTAAATGGAGAATAGCAAATAGCCCATGGTTATCTTCTCTAGCGAGTGCCTGAGTTACGGCATTTTATATTTCTAAAATATTTTTTACATTTCTACAAGTAAAACAACTCCTGGTTAATACCTGGCACCCAATAAATATTGGATAAACATTAGATAAATAAGAGAAGAAATACACATTTTGGAAAACCAGACAAAACAATGCAAAGCCTGTAAAAATTTTTAAAGCTTTTGAGAGTGATTGGCCTACTGGGAAACCAGTTGATCATCATGTGAAGGAAAATTTGCATGTCACCTCTGAGGTCAGCATGTGATTCTTCAGACACATTTATAAATGAAATGTAAAACTCGACTTTTATAGCCTTTGGAGAATGATAAAAACAAAGAGTATAGTTGCACACTATTTTTTAATGGAATTTAATGTCATAGAGAATTTTCAAAACATTTATTTATCATATGTGATAACCAGTACTAAAAGAATGGACTTCTGAGCCAGAATGTGTAGTTTAAATCTTTGCTCTACCCTTTAGCCACTGTGCAATCTTAGGGAAGATAATTCAATTTTCTTTTCTGTAGTATGGGAATCTTACAAGGATTCCATAAAATCATATACAGCAAGCTTTCACAAATGAATTGGCATCATGTCTTTGGTTATACTATATGTGCACTTGTGCTCTTATTAGCTTTCAGTGTCATTAGCTGTGCTTCTAAACCATTTGCTGAGCATAATACACCAGAAAACTTGATGTAAAACTGAACTATTCACAGTAGCTAGCAAAAGATAAATTGGAGTAAGCTTCAAAAAATGTATATGAATTTTATTATCAAAGCCAAAAATACATCAAGATTTTCTTTAATTCTGTCAAAAATATGTTTGTTTACCCAGCCATGTGCCATGCACTGATATAAGTAAAGTAATATAGCAGTGAACAAGACTGGTAAAACTCTCTTGCTATCATGAGTCTTATAGTCTAGTATAAGGTGCCTAAAATAAAAATTCAAATTAAAAAAATAGATAATATAGTCTATTAGGATTTTCAAATAAAAATAGGATGTACATATTCATCTGTTATTGTTAGGTGCCATCAAGACTGGTCTGACTCATTGGAACCCTATGTACAACAGACTAAACTATCCCTGTACCATACCCAGCAAAATTGTCAGTGCTTCACTGCTATTTGGGTTGTCAGGTCTTTCTCCCCTACATGTCCTTCTCTCTCTCTCTCTCTCTCTCTCTCTCTCTCTCTCTCTCCCTCTTCTTTATCTTTCTTTTTTTTTTCTTTTTTGTGGTACTGGGGGTTGAACCCAGGGCTGCGCTTGCATGCTCTGCAAGTGCTGGACCACTGAGCTCCACCCTCAGTCCATTTTTTCACTTTATTGAGACAGGGTCTCGTTAAGTTGCACAGACTGCCTCTGGTTACCAGCTTGTGATCCTCCTATCTCTGCCTCCTGAGCTGCTGGGATTACAGGCCTGCACCACTGCACCCAACATGCCCATACATACTCTTAGAAAGGTATTTATTATAAAGAAATTGCTCACAAGATTATTGTGGCTAATAATTTCCACTTGCAGGTGGGAAGCTGGAGATTCAGAAGAACCAATTTTTGTTGTTGTTGTTAGGTGTTTTCAATTTGGGTCCAACTCATAGCAATACTCACAGAGTTTTTAATGGTTAATTGTTTGGTGATTGCTTCTAGAGTGGATTACCATGTCCTTTTCCCAGTTTTGTGGTGCTGGAGACCAAATGTGGGTCCTACGAGAGTGCAGAGGAGTACTGTACCAATTGAGCTAAACTCCAGAACCACAGAGAACTGGAAATAAAATTTCCTAAATCTATATATTACTTACAGCTCTGACACACTGGCATCCAATCTCATCAGATCTTAAAGCTAAGCAGGGTTATGCCTGGTTAGTACTTGTATTTAAGCAAGAATATGAGAACTGCATTAGTCAGTTGTTGCTGTAGCAGAAAACCAACCCAAATTAACTTATGTAGGAAGGTTTATTGAGAGGTCACAGTTAAGAGAATCAGTCCATAATGGCAGCAGGATAGGCATAATGGTGATTGTGTCAGTGCCTGTGGTTGGTGACTCATGGTGTGGTGGACTAGAAACAAAAAATGATCTGAGCTGCAGGTCTGAGTAAAAACCTGCAAAACTCCCTCTGCCCCAGAGAACTCTGTTGTGATGAGGCTGAAAGCTGTGCCACTGGTATCTCAGATACTAGCAGGGTTACCCATGGTGAACAGGTTTCAGGTGAGCTTCCAGACTAAGACAGATTAGGAAGTAGGCACTGGAGAACCACTTCTGAAACAACTAGCCATTGAAAACCCTATGCATAGCAAAAACACTGTCAGATATAATGCCAGAAAATGAGACCTCTAGGTTGGAAGGCACTCAAGAGATGACTGGGGAAGAGTTGCCTCCTCAAAGTAGCATCTACCATGATGAAGGAAATGGAGTATAGCCCCAGGGACCTCCATTTTCTGATGTGGAAAGACTCAAAATGAGGAGAAACAACTGTAAACATCCATTAACAATTGGAACATGGAATGTACTTAGTATGAATCTAGGAAAAGCAGAAATAGTTAAAAGAGAAATGGAGTGCATAGACATTGACACTCTTGGCATTAGTGAGCGAAAATGGACTGGCATGGGCCATTTTTAGTCAGATAATCATATGCTCAACAATGCTGGGAATGACAAAGTAAAGAGAAATGGGGTTGCATTCATCATCAAAAAAGACATCTCAAGATGTGTCCTGAAACACAATGTTGTCAGTGATAGAATAATATCCATATGCCTACAAGGAAGGCCAGTTAATATGACTATTATTCAAATTTATGCACCCACCACTAATGCCACAAATGAAGAATGGGAAGATTTCTACCAGCTTCTGCAGCTTGAAATAGATCAAACATGCAATCAGGACAAATTGATAATTAATAGTGACTGGAACACAGAGGTTGGAAGCAAAGAAGAAGCCTCAGTAGTTGGAAAATATGGTTTGTGGAGACAGAAAAAAAAGCTGGAGATGGCTTGTTAGAATTTTCTTAGACCAATGACCTTTTCATTGAAAATACATTTTTTTCAACAACATAAATGGAGACTACATACATGGACTTCACCAGATGGAACATACAAGAATCAAATTGACTACATATGTAGAAAGAGACAATGGAAAAGCTCTATATCAAATGTCAAAACAAGACCAGTTGCTGACTGTGGATCAGACCATCAATTTCTCATATGCAAGTTCAAACTGAACCTGAAGAAAATTAGAACAAGTATATGAGAGCCACGGTATGACCTTGAGTATATCCCACCTGAGTTCAGAGACCACCTCAAGAATAGGTTTAATGCATTAGATAGAGACCAAAAGAGTTGTGGGATGACATAAAAGATATCATTCAAGAAAGAAGCAAAAGTTTTTAAAAAGACAAGAAGAAAAGAAAAGAGTAAATTACATGTCAAAAGAGATACTGGAACTTGCTCTTGAATGTTGAGCAGCTAAAGTAACAGGAAGACATGATGAAGTTAAGGATATAAATGTAAGATTTAAGAAGGCAGCTCCAGAAGACCAAAACAAACATTATAATGACATGTGCAAAAGGTGGAGGCAGAAAACTAAAAGGGAAGAACGTGTTCTGTGTTTCTCAAGCTTAAGGAAGTAAAGAAAAAATTCAAACCTCAAGTGCCAATTGCGAAAGAGTCTACAAGGGAAAATATTAAATGATGCAGGAAACATCAAAAGAAGATGGAAGGAATACACAGAGTCATTATACAAAAAAGAATTGGTAGATGACCAATCATTTCAAGAGGTTGCATATGAACAGGAACCAATGGTATTGAAGGAAGAAATAGAAACTGTCTTGAAAGAACTGGCGAAACACAAGGCTCCAGGAATTGATGGGATACCAATAGAGATGTTTCAACAAACAGATGCAGCGCTGGAAGTGTTACACATGTTTATGCCAACAAATTTGGAAAAGAGGTACTTGGCCAACTGACTGGAAGAGATATGGATTTGTGCCTATTCCCAAAAAAGGGGATCCAACTAAATGTGCAGACAATATCATTAATATTACACACAAGCAAAATTTTATTAAAGATCATTCAAAAGGGGCTACAGCAGTATATAGATAGGTAATTACTAGAAAAGCAAGTGGGATTCAGAAGAGGGTGGGGAACCAGGGACATCATTGCTGATGTCAGGTTGTTATTAGCCACAAGTAGAGAATTCCAGAAAGATGTCTATGTTTTATTGGCTATGCAAAGGCATTTGACTGTGTGGATCATAATAAATTATGGATAACACTTTGGAAAATGGGAATACCAGAGCACCTAATTGTAGTCATGAGAAATCTGTTCATGAACCAGTACGTAGTTCTTCGAATAGAACAACGAAACACTGCCTGGATTAAAGTTAAGAAAGATGTGAGTCAGGGCTGTATACTTTCACCATTTCTCTTCAATTTATATGCTGAGCAAATAATTCCAGAAGCTGGACTTTATGAGGAAGAAGGCAGCATCACGATTGGAGGAAGACTCATTAACAACCTGCGTTATGCAGATGACACAACTCTGCTTGCTGAAAGTGAAGAGGATTTAAAACATTTATGGATGAAAATCAAAGATCATTCCCTTGAGTATGGGTTGTGACTAAACATCAACAAAATAAAAATCCTTATGACTGGGTCAGTATGAAACTTCACAATAAATGGTGTTAAGATTGAGGTTGTCCAAGATTTTTCCTTTGCTCAGCTCTATAGTCAACACTTGTGGAAGCAGCAGTCAAGAAATCAAAAGATGCATTGTTCTAAGAAAATCTATGACAAAATATCTCTATAGAGTGTTGAAAAGTAAAGATGTCACATTGAAGACAAAAGTGCATCTGACTTATGCCATAGTATTTTCAGTCACATCATATGGTGGTGGCAGCTGGACATTGAACAAGGGAGACAGGAAAAGAATTGATATTTTTGAATTGTGGTGCTGGAGATGTCTATTGAATATACCATGGACTGCCAAAAGAACCAACAGATCTGTTGGAGAAGAAGTACAACTAGAGTGCTCCTTTGAAGCAAGAATGGCCATACTGCATCTTACATATTTTGGACATGTAGTCAGGAGAGACCAATCCCTGCAGAAACATATCATGTTTGGGAGAGTGGCAGGTCAATGCAAAAGAGATAAACCCTCCACCAGGTGCATTGACACAGTGCCTGCAACAATGGGCTTAAACATAAAGAAGATCATGTGCATAGCACAGAACGTGGAAGTATTTTGATCTTCTGTACATACGGTCACTATAAGACTCTACTGGTTGGCACCTCACAACAACAACAACATGTCTTCAATTGGTAGTTGATTATTCATCTACACATGTAATTTCTTTAGTGTTTTTACATTTTTAGTAGCACTTATTAATGTTATAATGTAAAATGTGTCATTATATTTCCAAATGCATATAATGTACTTTGACCTGATTCACTCCCTCTGTCAGTACAGACTTCTACTATAATTTTTCCAACACGAATTATTCAAAATATCTCATCAACCCTTATTATTTCACCACCTCCTAATCAAACTATGTAGCTGATTACAATATCAATTATTAACAGTTTATCTCTATTTTGTTGTTGTTAGGTGCCAATGAGTTAAGTCCTACTCAGAGCAACTCTATGTGCAACATAAAAACAAAAAAAAAGCACTTCCAGTTATTGGGCCATGGTGGGCACTATGTCAGAGCTTCTATGCCATTCATAGGGTTTCCAATGGCTGATTGTTTTGGGATTGATTTGGCAGTGGATTGCCAGGTCTTTGTCCCATTTTTGCAGTGCTTGGGAAAGAACTCAGGGCTTCAAAGAGCACAGAGCAGTACCCTAACAACTGAGCTAAAACCCAGCCCAAGTTTACTCTATTATTGTCTACAAACAGCTGCAATTATTAACAAATGGAAGAATATCCACTTCCCATACAAATTCACTAAATGGGAATGTGTATTTGCTTTTCCTCTGCTAAAATCCATGGCATCTAACAACAAGAATAACAACAAAGCAATCATAATATTTATAATTAATCATTCTTTCAGCATGAAGCCAAAGTTAGAGATTTACGTACTTTATTTCATGCTGAAAAATATAGTATAATTGAAACAACATACATTTAAAGCGATATACACATTTTTGTGATCTTAGAACCAATTCCTAGAAATCCTTAATAAATCTGACTCAAAGCTTCTATTACAGGAATATTTTAACTTATATATTCCAGAAAAGATATTGCTAAAGAGCAGTAAATTGGAAATTTTAAGTTATTCTTCTCTTATAGGGTGAATGAAACCATAGTTAGAGAGGAAGGTGTTATGTTGATATGCAGTGAAATTATACAATTTTATTTTTTTTAATTATACTTAGGGGTCGAACCAAGGGCCTGGTACATGCTGGGCAAGAGCATATCTGGCCCTTTATTTACTTACTTATTTATTTATTTTTGAGTCAAGATCTCAGTAAGTTATGCAAGCTGCCTCTGCCCTGAAAATCACCATCCTCATAACTCTGGCTCCCAAATTGATAGGATTACTAGAGCATATTACTGCACTCCGTACCCAATTTAATCTTGATGACTAAAATCACAAGACAATTCCTACCTTAAATGAAGAAACCAGTTATACCATAAACAAATTCAATTTTATTTAGTTATATAAGGAAAATAATTTTGGCAATAATTTTGAAATAAAGACATATAAGTGAATGTTAATGCACAGGACTTCCCCCCTACACACTCACACACAGGTTTTATTACTAAGTTTTGATCTCAGAAGTTGTGCTGTACATGGGGTCACTGTGAGTCAGACTTGACTCAACAGCACTAACAGCAACGACAATGTAAGCAGCAGCCAAGATATCACCCCAACTGGCATATAGAGTAAAAGTTATTAGATTACCAAATATAGTATGTCCAAAATATAGAAAGTTATTTCTTTAATGTCAAGTTGTGAGGATTTATAATTTCAGCAACATAATTGATAAATTTCTCACCACTTTTATTACACATCTGAATAATATTTATTGTATGAACTATGATGACAATGTGATTTAAGAGTTTGAAGAATTAATCATTTATTATTCTGAATAACCTACATGTAGCCTGTGGTTGAGGGGGTATAGTCTAACAATAAAAATTTGTGAGGTTGGTATAAAGACGTCTTAACTGTCTAAAAATTCTAATAATTACTCCTTAGCTATAAGTTAGGTTTGAGTTTGGTTAAGAAATAGATTTTTGATGTCCACAAAGTCATAACACTCTAACAGGATAAATTTGCCAAATACAGGTATTAATTAGTGTGATAGAAGTGTTCATTTTGCTCATCTATTCATCAAGAGGAAACATTAATTGAGCAAAGATATAGAATACCTAAGAAAAATAAATGTACTCTTGTAATAGGCACTTATAAACTACTATAGATACAAAAGCATTGACATCTCACTTGGATTCACAATTGTCCTACTCAAGACAGAAAGAAGCCTCTCCACCTTATTTTAAAACTTCAGCCACCTTGGATTCAAGGAACATTGATTGAAAATCATGTTTTTGGCACAGGACTGAACCTACCCCTCAAGCAATGTCAGCAGTAACAACTTCTTGTAACAACTTCTATTTCCTGCAGAAATAGAGCTGAGATGATGGTGAACCAGAACACATTCTGACCAGGACTGCTTCATTATGCACACTGCTTCCCCACTACCCCCAAGTCTTGCTCTGTTTAAACCTAAAGCTCATGTCAGTTCCCTTAGAAAGACTTGAGGGCAGTGCACTTCTTTATCTGTTCCTCTTCTCAGTATGCAGATTGATTAAATCTGCTTTCTCTACTTTTCACCATTACCTGTCTCTTTAATTGGCGTATGAGGGATGATTACAGGACCTAGGCTGTTGAGACTTCCAAAGCCAGGGCTTTGTCCTAAAATTCTGGTTATACTTACACAACAAAGAGAGCCCCAAATGTATTCCCAACACTGATATGTCTTTGGCCCTTGGGAGCAGCCCTGTAATTATTATTTTTCAGATACATTTTGCTGTCTTTTATCCAATTTTAACATTAATATATAGTCATTAATAATTTGGGACCATTGAATTTGTTGGCCATGTCTACTAAAAAGTAAATGATCCTTTGAAATATGTAATGGGAAAGGAATTTACATTTTTTATCCAAAAAAAAAAAAGGAGATGATAGTAAAAGAAATAGTCACAAGATACAAAGCTATAGATAAAATAAGTGATAGTATTTGGTGTGTACCTTGGTATATACTTTGGGAGAAAAAATTAGTATATTACCTAGATAAAGAAACTCTCCTTAATGAGTTAAATATATAATAATTAAGTTATTTGCAACTTAATACTCTTGTCTTAGTCTGTGTTTTGCTGCTATAACAGAATATTTGAGACTGAGTCATATATAATGAACAGAAACTTACTGCCTTGCATTTCTGGAGGCTGGGAAATCCAAGATGGAAGGACTGGTATTTGGAGAAGGACTTCTTACTGACTCACTCACAATGGAAGGAAAAGGGGAGAGAGAAAAAGAAAGGAGAAAGTGTGAAAAATGGATCAGACTCTCCTATTTATAGTGAACCTTCTCCTATAATGACAATAATCCTTTCATGAAGGCAGAGTTCCATCAGCCCAACCTCCTCTTAAAGGTATCATGCCCCAAATATCATCATAATAGCCATAAAATTTCAACATGAGTTTTGAAGAGAATAAACATTCAAACCCTAGTCATAAAACAGAAATATAGAAGGAAATAGGCTAAAGAGATAATACTAGAAATAGTGCCTACTAATCTATAACTGTGTACATATGGCTGCAGAGATCTTGAGTAAAATTTGTGCAGTTATCAAATTCAAACTAAGGTATTTGTTTAACTGTCTTCTAATGCCTTTCTGAATTCAAAGCATACTTTTCTTTTCAGTACTACAGATCAAACCCAGAGCCTTGTGCATTACTACGCAAGTGCTGTACTATTGAATTACTTCCCCAGCCCTTTTTATGTTTATTTTGAGGCAGGAGCTCACTAAGTTACCCAGGTCAGCCTCAAACTCCTAATCTTCCTACTTCAGGCTTCCCAATAGCTGGGATTACTGGTGTGCACTCTAGCACCCAGCAAATACTCTTAATTTAAGACCCTCAGTTGAGAAAATTTCTAGTAATTTAAAGATAATTTATCGCCCTGTAACTTAGAAATGTGAATTTCAGCATTCACTTCTTAGCATTTTATTGCTTAGTTGGTTGTTCACAGTACCTGAATAGATCCTTTCCACTGGGATTTGATGGCTACCATTCTATAATATCTCTTTTGGAAGACCAAGCCTCTAATTTTCAGGTTATTAAAGATTTCCTGAAGAATGTTGAAAATATATGTGTCATACGTTTTATGTCAATATGGTAGTGCCTTGTTGGCCATATGAACTTGCTGCCTAGAAAGTTTTAGGATCAGAAACTATATATTTAAATGCATAAGCTGGCTAGGTACTAACTCATATAGCAAAATGTGGTAGATTCATTTTCTTAGTTTATTGTTTATTAAATCTGTTGATGTTATGGTTCAGATATGGTTTCAGTGTCCCTCAAGGCATCATATGTTGATATTTAAGTCATAGAAACTTAATTCCACTATATTGTTTAAAGGTGGAGCTTTTGGGAAGTGATGAGGATTAGATAATGCCATCAGAGTGAAGATACCATAATTGAATTGTGATGGTTTTATAAGAGAGAACATGGAGATATATACACACTCATACTCCTTGTCTCTTGCCATATGTTCTGTACTGCCTCACGATTCTGCCAGCCACTCAACTTTAGAAAAGGAGAATTATGAGCAAAGTAAACCATTTTTCTTTACAAAGAAGCCTGCCTCAGGCATCTCATTATTGTAATATGAAATAAAGTAATGCAATTTATCATGTGAAAATTTAGGAACATTTTCCACATGATTTGCCTACATACCTAAGATTGGTTGTCTTATGTTATTAGTAGATACAGCCTAAATTATTAAGAAATCAAAATTTCTCTATATACAAAAGAGTTAACATTTTAATGATCATTTTTCAAAAATTTATAGTCATTTTGGTTAAATAGGTATTCAGGTATTGTTTCCCAGGCACATGTAATCCTAAGAAAGTCACATATTTAAATGTCCTCTGGCAACCTGTTGACTTTTGTTCCTCCGAATTGGATCCTATTTATTTAACATTCAATTGAATTTAACCTAACTTCATCAAATTTGAGAACACCTTTGTTATCTAAAACTGTCTTTGAGGTTTTCCTGAACACTTTTGGAAATTTGCAATTTATTCTTTATCTTTAAAAAAGAAAGGTATTAGGTTCCATTTCTGTTTAAGATAGAAACTTTTCCTGTAGTGGTCTTTGTTTCTATCTTGTTAGAACAATTACGTGCGATTTCTAGTCCATTTATATTGACCTCATTCTTATCTTCCCTCCCCCCCTTTTAATGTGATCTGACCTTTGAGTAGGATTTTTCCTTCTTGTAATTTTGAGTCAGCTCTCTCATATGAGTGAGAACATGTGTTGTTTCTCTTTCTGAGCTCGTGTTCGTTCACTCAAAATAATTTTCTCTAATTCCATCCATTTTGCTGTGAATGACCCTATATCATTTTTCTTGATTGCTAAATAGTATTCCATTGTGTATATATACCATAGTTTTTTATCCATTCTTCTGTTGAAGGGCACTTTCGTTGATTCCATATCTCTGCTATTGTGAAAAGAGCTGCATTGAACATGGAGATGCAGGTGTGTCTGTGGTACAATGACTCATCTCCCTTTGGGTAAATTCCCAATAGTGTTATAGCTGGGTCATATGGTAGATCTATTTTTAGTTTTTTGAGGTACCTTAAATGGAACCCAAGGACATATAGAAAAATACTATATAGTAAAAGATAGAGAAGACTTGGATGGGAAACTTAGATGGGAAGGGGGGAGGGGGGAAACATAGAGGAGGGTTAGGGGTAATCTATATGAATAATGCTTATCAAATTGCATATATGAAAATTGTCACAATGAAAAGCATGTCAAAATGAGTCACATTATGATGTACATTAAAAATTTCTATAAAAAAAGAAAGGTATTAGAAAGAGTTAACTTCTTTTCACATATTTCTACTGAAGAGATTCATGGTAAATATTAACATGTCTGAAGAAATGTTCAACTCTTGAACTTATGTCAATGTTATCTAATTTAAATAAATTTTTCAGAAATCATGTGCTTTTGTGAAATCCTTGAAAATTTGTGAATGCCCTCATTTTGGACACTATGTATTAAACTCATGATAAACATTTAAATAGCTACTATAAAGTAGTCTCATTAAACTTTTCTGTATCAGACTTCTGGTAATGTTTGGCTTGATGATTTCCAGCAATAACTCTGTAGTGTTTATATATATATATATATATACATACATACACACATACATACATATATATGTATACACACACACACATACACACACACACACATATATATATACCTTGGCTGCAAACTTTTTTATCATTTGAAACTACCATTCCTAAGTGCTAATACTGTTGTTTCTAGATGCTATCAAGTCAGGTCCAACTCATAATGATTATATGTACAATAGAACAAACATGCCCTGTCACAGTACCATGCACATAATCTCTCTTATGTTTAGCACATTGTGGCAGCCACTGTGTCAGTCTATCTAGTTGAGGATCTTCTCTTTTTTTCATGTACCTGCCACTCTTCTCATCATGATGTCTTCTCCAGGGATTCGTCTCTCCTGACAAAATGTCCAAAATATATAAGATTCAGTCTACCCATCCTTGCTTCCAAGGAGCAATCTGTTAATATTTCTTCTAGGACAGATCTATTGGTTCCTTTGGCAGCCTATGGTATGTTCAATATATGTCTCCAGCACCACAATTCTAAAGCATCCATTCTTTTCCTTTCTCCTTTACTCACTCTCCAGCCTTCTCAAACATATGAAAATATCATGGCATGAGTCATGTTCAACATCATCTTCAATCTGACATCTTTCTTTTCAAAACTTTAAGGAAGTCTTTTGTAACAGCTTTTCCCAATGCAATATGCCTTTTGATTTCTTAAATGCTGCTTTTGTGGGTGTTGATTGTAGAATAAAGTAAAGCAAAATCTTGGACAATCTCAATCTTTTTTTCATTTATCATGAAGCAGTATACTGACCCAGTTGTGAATTTTCAACCCACTGGGTATACCTCTACAGTTTTAAAAAACTAAATATGACTAGAAACTTCTATCAATTTAACCTCTTGATAGTCTAAATATTTTAAAAATACAATTATGTGGGAGAACAGAATATGCCCTCTCCAAATATGAAAACTTTTTGAGCTGAACACAGGAAGAAGCAGATGTGGAAAAACTTTCTGCCCACCCGCCATTTCTCTAGAAGGAGGATACATATTTATAATCACAAAAGGTATTCTGCCACCTTTTCCACCAAAAAGAACAAAGATTAACCACTGAATATATATTCAGATCCTTTCACTTTGAAAATGATACCTGAGAAGCCTATATTGACAATCTTTGCTAATTATCCTTTATTGGCCATTTACTTGCTTTCTTCACCTAAGAATCAAAAACAAACAGACAAAAACATTATTTTAAGTATGTTTACTTTGTGTAATACGTAAGTTATTTATATAAAATCATCAAGTATCTTTCCACTTGTTTTCTAAGATGTGATTATTTACCATAGTATACCTGATAATACTGGTTATGCACCTAGGTCTTACTTGTAATGTATTGAAAATAATGGACACTAAATCATGTCTTTCCAGCTACTCTAGAGAAACTCAGGTTGGATATAGGGAGCCTAATATCTACAGACCCTCTTGGGATTCTGGTGTCTGATTTATAGTGTCCAGTCTTATAAATGGTAAGAGAAGTCACCTCTGGCAAGCCAGACATCAAATATAATTTGGAGATCACAGAAAAGAGGAAATTATCCAAAATTATATATTATTCAGGTTAAATCTTATGAAGAAAAAATTCAAAGTTGGATTGGCTTTCTAGCTCATGACAGCAAATAATAGAGGCTTTTAAAAGTTTAATCTGATATTCCTATCTTCCAATAAAGACAATTAAGATAGGCCTATGATATTTTAAGACTATTATGATACCTAGGAAAAAAATACTAGACTCAAACTAATGAAACTAGCCTTATTTTTGTGGCCAAAATAATCTTTCATTGAGATTATTTTTGAATTAAGCATGTGGATCTATGGGAACAATTTGTACTTCAATGGAAAGCTGTGCATTTTCCAGAATGCCTATTTCTGCCTATTTGATTTAGTTATTTTCTTACTATGAGCTATTTTACAATCTTTGGGTTTTAGATACTCCCTAAGCAACTCTGAAATAATTATCCATTGAAAATCCTATAAGGGTCACTCTATGGTACCTAATAACAACAGCAACAAGGTTGTAGATAAATTAAACAAATGCAAATCTTGTCTATGGGTCTGCAAATAAATTCTGTCACATAGCGATTCAGTTGACTTCACTTCCAGTGAGAGGGTGGGAGTGTGGAGAGAAAACTGTCTTTGCCTATATCTGCATACTTATTTCAATATCCTTAATATATAAACTTGCTATATCCAGATGCACTTTTGAACTGGGTGTAGCATGTTACCTATTCCCTAGTTAGTTAGTTAACTAAAATCTTTAATGTGTTCTGATTTTGTATGAAACTGGGAGTTACGGTTTTGTTTCTTGAAATGTAATATTGTTGTTGTTGTTAGGGGCCATAGACTTGAATGAGACATAGTAATCCTATGTACAACAGAATGAAACACTCTCTGATTCTGTGCTAGGCACTTGATATTATCTATATTTAATCCCATTGTTGCAGACACTGTATCAATCTATCTAGTTGTGGGTTTTCCTTTTTTCTTTTTTTTATTAGAAATTTTTAATGTACATCATAATGTGATTCATTTTGACATGCTTTTCATTGTGACATTTTCATATATGCATTTTGATAAATGTTATTGATATAGGTTACCCCTTACACTCCCCTATGCTTCCCCCCTCCCACCCTTCCCATCTAAGTTTCCCATCTAAGTCTTCTCTATCTTTGACTTAGTAGTATTTTTCTATATGTCCTTGGGTTCCAGTTCTGTTTAAGATAGAAACTTTTCCTGTAGTGGTCTTTGTTTTTATCTTGTTAGAACAATTACATGCGATTTCTCGTCCACTTATATTGACATCATTCTTATATCCCCCCCCTTTTATTATGATCCAAACTTTGAATAGGATTTTTCCTTCTTCTAATTTTGGATCAACTCCCTCATATGAGTGAGAACATGTGTTGTTTCTCTTTCTGAACTCGTGTTCGTTCACTCAAAATAATTTTCTCTAATTCCATCCATTTTGCTACGAATGACCTTATTTCATTTTTCTTGATTGTTGAGTAGTATTCCATTGTGTATATATACCATAGTTTTTTTAGCCATTCTTCTGCTGAAGGGCACTTTGGTTGATTCCATATCCTTGCTATTGTGAAAAGCACTGCATTGAACATGGAGATGCAGGTGTCTCTGTGGTATGATGACCCATCTCCCTTTGGGTAAATTCCCAATGGCGTTATAGCTGGGCCATATGGTAGATCTATTTTTAGTTTTTTGAGGTATCTCCATATTGATTTCCACAGTGGTTGCACCAATTTACAGCTCCACCAACAATGTAAGAGTGTTCCCCTTTCCCCGCAACCTCGCCAGCATTTGTTGTTGTTTGTTTTATTGATCTTGGCCATTCTTACTGGTGTAAGGTGAAATCTCAGAGTTGTTTTGATTTGCATTTCCCTAATGGCTAGGGATGTTGAGCACTTTTTCATGTGTTTCATGGCTTTGTGGACCTCTTCATTTGAGAACTGTCTACTCAGTTCCTTTCTCCATTTCTGTATTGGGTTGTTTGGTTTTGGGATTTTTTTTTCCTTGAGTTCTTTATAGATTCTAGTAATTAGACCTTTGTCAGATGTATAAAATGTGAAGATATTTTCCCTTTCTGTGGGGGTTTCCTTGACTCTGTTAATTGTTTCTTTTGCTGTGCAGAAGCTTTTTAATTTCATGTGATCCCATTTATCTATTCTTGTTGCAATTTCTTGAGCAATTGGAGTCCTATTAAGGAAATACTTTCCTATGCCTATATGATGGAGTGTATTGCCTATCTTGTTTTCTACAAGTTTTGACGTTTCTGGTTTTATGTTGAGATCTTTTATCCATTTTGTGTTAACTCTCGTGTATATTGACTACAGCACAGGACAAGATGGCAGGATAGAATCCTGGAGACTCGGAGGGGACTTTGCCCACACACCCAGGGGAGCCGGACCCAACACAGCATGCAACCTTGACATCACACTGTCACCCTGCCCGCAGGACACAAACTGCAAGTTTTCTGGTGAGTCAGCACGGAATCGCACCCTCCCTCCTGTTGTGGCGGTGGGAAACCAGTGCCAGCAGTACATATCCAGAGCTGAAACGCAGCTCCATCTCTCCTGTTGTGGCGGGACAGTCATCCAGACGCAATCCCCACAGTCATACGGGCACACATATGCCTGGACCCCAGACACACCAGAGGGGATCCTAAGTCATCCCACCGCACTGTGGAGAAAGGTGAGGTCTGCGGAGGAGGCTGAGCACCACGCGGACAGAGTGCTCCTTTCTGGGAGAGTCTTGAGGGACAATTAGACACAATAAGAATAGTTTCTAGCGCAATTGCTGTGCATGGCAGACCTACTACAGACTCTCTCTGGGGGGGTTGAATATCATCCCACCCACAAGAGGATTTGGTTCTCCCAAGTGGTCTCCTAAGTGGTCGAAAAGCCACAATGCGCCCCCAGCCCATATTTTTTACTTTTTGAGACAGGGGCTTGCTGGGTTGCACAGACTGCCTCTGATCTTGGGCTTGTGGTCCTCCTGTCTCTGACCCCCAAGCCGCTAGGATTGCAGGCGTGCACCACCGCACCTGACTAGAAGTGTTTAATAAGTGTGTGTGAGCGTGTATGCATGGTTTTGTTTTGATTTTTTTGTTGTTGTTGTTTCATGGGTTTTTATTTGTTTTGTTTTGGTTTGGTTTTTTTGTTGTTTTTTGATTTTGTTGTTTTGTATGGGGGTATGAAACCAGGGTCTTGTGCCTATTCACTTTGTAGGTGCTGGACCGCCACGCTGCGCCCCAAGCCCATAGTTTTACTTTTTGAAACAGGGTCTCTCTGGGTTGCGGAGGCTGCCTGTGATCTTGGGCTTGCAAGCCTCCTGCCTTCGCCCCCAAGCTGCTGGGAATGCAGGTGTATACCACCGCACCTGACTATAAGTGATTTTATACGTGGGTGGGAGCATGTATGCGTGAGGTTTTTTTTTTTTTTTAATTTTTATTTGCTTACTTCCTTGTTTTACTCTCTTCCCTCCTTCTATTCTCCTTCTCTTTTTCTTATGCTATATATGCATCCTCGTATTAATTATTTTACCATCAGAGCCCCCACATGTCTGTCAGTTTGCCATGGGGTCTTGCGTGTTGCGATGAGGCTGAGAGCTCTGCCACTGTAACCTTAGACATGAGCAAGGTTACCCAAGGTGGACAGGTTTTCAGCTGAGCTTCCAGACTAAGACAGACTAGGGAATAGGACCTGGCGAGCCACTCCCGAAACAACTAGCCATTGAAAATCCTATGGATAGCAAAGAAACACTGTCAGATATAGTGCCTGAAAATGAGGCTCCCAGGTTGGAAGGCATTCAAAAGACTACTGGGAAAGACTTGCCTCCTCCAAGTAGAGTATACCATGATGAGGGAAATGGAGTAAAACCCCAGGGTGCTCAACGTGATGATGTGACATGACTAAAAATGAGGAGAAACAACTGTAAATATCCATTAATAATTGGAACATGGAATGTACGTAGTATGAATCTAGGCAAGTTAGAAATTGTTAAAAGAGAAATGGATGGCATAAACATTGACATTCTAGGCATCAGTGGGCTAAAATGGACTGGCATAGGCCATTTTGAGTCAGAGAGCCATATGGTCTACTATGCTGAGAATGATAAACTAAAGAGAAATGGGGTTGCATTCATCATCAAAAAAGACATTTCAAGATCTGCATTGAAATACAATGTCAGTGATAGAATACTATCCATACGCCTACAAGGAAGGCCAGTTAATATGACTATTATTCAAATTTATGCACCCACCACCAAGGCCACAAATGAAGAAAGGGAAGACTTCTATCAGCTTCTGCAATCTGAAATAGATCAAACATGCAATCAAGACATACTGATAATCACTGGTGACTGGAATGCAAAGGTTGGAAACAAA
>VMDO01026354.1:0-26858 GCA_007922755.1 Pedetes capensis | reverse complement strand
TCTGCTTTTTCCAGTTTGGCTAATGAAGATTCTATAGTTGATTGACTTTGGTTTGTAATTCCAGCATTTCTGCTTGATTCCTCTTCAGGATCTCAATTTTGTTGCTAAAGTTTTCTTCCAAGTAGGATACTTTTCTGTACAGTGTCTCAATAGCTCTCAAGGTATCCTTGAACTCTCTCAACATATTTACCAGTAAGCTGCTAAATTCTTTTTCCCGCATCTCTAAGACTTTGATAATTCCATTAGAAAATGTTACAGCTAAGTAGCTCTTTCAGCCTGCAGCTGTAGCCCTGTGACATCCGATCCCTTCAGATCTCGGAAGCTAAGCAGGGTCAGGCCTGGTTAGTACCTGGATGGGAGACCACCTGGGAACACCAGATGCTGTAGGCTTGGGAGAAGGATCTGGCAACCCCCTCCCAAAAATCAATCTGCCATTGAAAACCCTATGAGCAGCAGAGAAGCACTGAAAATAGTGTTTCCCCTGTTGTACAGAGGGTCGCTATGAGTCGGATACCGACTCGATGGCACCTAACAACAACAACAATTAGCTCTTTCAGCAAAGTAGCAGGGTACAAAATTAACACTCAAAAATTAGTAGGTTTCCTTGACACCAATAGTAAACAGAAAAAGGAAATCAAGACAACAATCTCACCCACGAAAGCACATCAAAAAAATCAAATATTTAAGAGTCAACATATCCAAAGATTCTAAAGACCTCTACAAAGAAAACTTCAAAACATTAAAGAAATAGCAGATGATACTAGAAGATGGAAAGACCACCCTTACTTCCTTACTCATGGATTAGGAGAATTAATATTGTGAAGATCACTACACTACCAAAAGATATTTATGGATTTAATGCAATTCCCACCAAAATATCAATGACATACTTTGCAAAAAGAGACAAAATAATACTAAAATTCATACAGAAGCACAAAAGTCCTCACATAGCCAAATCAATGCTTAGCAGCAAAAACAGTATAGGAAGAGTCACAATACCTGACTTCAAACTATAGTACAGGGTAATAGTAGTGAAAAAGGCATGTTACTGGCACAAAAATAGGCTTGAAGATCAATGGAACAGAATTAAAGACCCAGAGACACACCCATGCAACTATAGCCACCTGATTCTTGACAAAGGGACTAAGGATGTTCAATGGAGGAAAAAATAGCCTCTTTGATAAATGATGCTGGGAAAAGTAGATACTCATCTGCAGAACACTGAAAATAGATCCATCTCTCTCAATATGTATGACAGTCACCTCGAAATAGATCCAAGACCTCAACATTAAACCGGACACCTTAAAGCTACTAGAGAAAAAGATAAGGAATGTGCTGCAATATATAGGCAGAGCCAAGTATGTCCTCAGTAAGATTTGAATTGACCAGGAAACTGCACCAAGAATTGACAAGTTGGATTACATGAAGCTAAAAAGCTTCTGTATACTAAAGGAAATAAGTAACAGAGGAGTGCCCACAGAATGGGAAAAAATCTTTGCATCCTACACATTTGACAGAAGACTAACATCTAGAATATACAAAAAATTTAAGAAAGCAAATGCTGACAACAAATAACCCAATAAATAAATGGGCAATGGAACTGAACAGGCAGTTCTCAAACAAAGAAATATGAATGGTCAAGAAACACATGCAAAAAACGCTCAATATTCCTAACCATTAGGGAAATTCAAATCAAAACAACACTGAGATTCCATCTCACTCTAATAAGAATGGCCAAAATTAACAAAATAAATAACAAATGCAGGCAGGGATGTGGAGAAAAAAAGGAACACTTTTACACTGCTGGTGTGACTGTAAGTTAGTTCAGCTACTTTGGAAATCAATGTAGAGGTACATTAGAAAACTAAGAATAGAATTGCCTTATGACCCAGCTATAGCACTCATAGGAATATATCCAAAGGAAGATAAGTCATCATACCACAAGGACACCTGCACTTCCATATTTAGTGCAGCACTCTTCATAACTGCAACGATATGGAATCAACCAAGATGTCCATCAACAGAGGAGTGGTTGAAAAACTGTGTTATACACACAATATGGAATATTACTTACCAATAAAGAAGAAAGAAACTATGTAATTTGCAGCGAAATGGATGGAACTAGAGAACATCATCTTAATTGATCTAACCCAATCTCCCACAAATACCATAAATTCTCACTTATATGAAGGAGTTAATTCTAACTTAAATAATGATGAAAAATAAATAAACAAACTATATGTATGAAGACATAAAAATGAACAGTCATGTGTAATCTAAAAAGGAAAAATGTAAGAAAAGTTGAAAGAAGCAGGGAGGGAATCAGTGGGTGGGAGGGGAGATTGGGGAAGGAATAAAGGGAAGTGGAAATAGAGTATAGGGGAAGAGAGGGAAAGAAAAATCTCAAAATATATGATGCAACTATATGAATACATGAGAAATAAGGTTCTGTAAAACATGTACATTGATGAATGCATAAGCAAAAATGATATAATAGTTGCATAATGGATATAGCAAAAGTCTTACTACTCTGTATCCCACCAATATTCATAAATAAAAACATAACATAAACATATTCATATTTATCTTTAATTTCTTTAATTGAAATATGTTGGCCCATCAAGTGACAGATTCTGCCTACCCCAGATATAGGAAATTTACTAAACTTATTACTAAGATAAATCACTAAGATCAGATGTAGTGGTGAACTTCTGTAATCTCAGCATTCAGAAGGGTGAGTCAGGAATAGAAGGATCGTAAGTTTGAAGTCAGACAGGGCTACATAGTGAGTCCTGTCTCAAAATAAAATAAAATAAAATAAATCACCAAGAAAGATCCTGAAATCCCAAGAATGGTCATCACAGACATAGGCTGTGTCAATAATAAGTATTTTATGTTTATTGATTTGTTTCCTAATTGCGTCTTAAAATCATTATACCTTTTATAGTCTTAGTACTCAAGGAAAAAAATTCAATGGCTTAATACTCACTTTTTCAGAAAGCATACTAAAAAGATTCAGACAACATGACCATAATTTGATCTTATCCACAATTTTCTGTGTTGCATTTAACAGTAGATTAAGACCAAGGGGTTATATTTTTGACTGTCATAAATATCTGGAAAATACAAGGTTATACATATTAACACTGCATCATTTCCATCTCCACTCAGTTCATAAATTAGTCCTTAACTGCATGAGAAAAGTTGTATCTTGTATTGTGGTTTTTCAGTAATAAATAAAAATACAGTCTATTGAGACGTCTCTCTCATATGCACACCACACACAGGTTTGCCCTCCACTTTGGCATTTCTGCCATGGGTTAGCAACACAACTGATAAGAGACAGCATTTATACTGGGTGGTGAGATATCCACAGCTACATAACATGTCAGGTGAAAACTGCATTTCCTCTGTCATTTTCCCTGCTTTTTCTCAGATGACATCATTAACTCACTTTTGAATGATATGACTAATTTTTATTATTAAAACTGAAAAAAATGTTAAAATTTCAATACCTGAATCATCTTTTAAAGTATAAATGAGATAGTGCCACCTCTTTGCCTGCAACTCTTCTAGTGAACACTGACATGGTATTATGTGACCTCTGCTTGGTCCAAGTCTGCAATCTCTTATACCACTCTAATCTGAGGCTTGCTAGACTTGAGCTGCTCTCACTCTCTATTTGCTCCTAAGATACTGTAAATTGGTCCCATTTTAGGGACTTTGCACTTTGCATTCTCACTCTGAAATACTCTTTCCTCTGATTGTTCATAAGCCTGTCTCTTTCGAATCCTTAGAGTCTTAGCTACAAAGTCATCTACTTAATGAAATGTGCATAATCATCTAAATTGCCATTCCAGTCACTCTCTAACATCTTTGCCTATCTTAATTTCTTCATTAATAACTTTCATTACCCAAAATTAGTTTTTAGATATTCATTTATTTATTTTCTGTCTTTTCCCCACTAGAATGAAAGTCTCATAAGTCCAGGAACTTTATTTATCACTGTATCACCAGTACTCAGAGGAGCACCCCTCAAAAAGTAAATAATATGTATTTGTTGCATAGATAGAAAATTAAGAAATGAATAATTTGAAATATAGTGAATAGCAGAGAAAATTAACCATGTCCAAAGTGGAGAGACTAAATGATTAAGTAAAGAGTGATGTCATTAATGTGAATACAAACCCAGACAAAGGATAACATTTAGAAGAGATATCTTGAATTGGCTGAATTGGAGGTACCATAATATCTAAGTGTTGTTGTTATTGCTAGGTGCCTTCAGGTCGGTATCCAATTCATAGCAACCCTACCTACAACAGGCAAAACACTATTGTCACTGCTTCTCTGCTGTTCATAGGGTTTTCAATGGCAGATTGACTTTTGGGAGTGGGTTTCAGAGTCCATTTCCAAAGCCTGCAGTATCTGGTGTTCCCAGTACTAGTTCCAAGTACTAACCATGCCTGACCCTGCTTAGCTTCTGAGATCTGATGGGATCGGATGCCACAGGGCTACGGCTGCAGGCAGAATATCTAAGTACTGACTTCTAATTGCTGTTATTATTGTTGTTAGGTGCCATTGAGTCAGTGTTTGACTCATAGTGACCCTATGTAAAACAGTTTAAACAGTATTGTTAGTATAATAGCTTCTCTGCTATTCATAGAGTTTTCAATGGCGGATTGTTTTTTGGGAGTGGGTTGCCAGGTCCTACTCCAGACTTGTAGTTATTGTTGTTAGGTGATGTTGAGTCATGCCTGACTCATAGTGACCCTGACAGGGTTCTCAACTGCTGATTATTTCAGGATTGTCTTGGGAGTGGATTGTCACATCTTTCTCCCACCAACTTCTAGTAGCAGAAGCTAAATAGAAAGAATGAGACAAGAAATACAGAGCTAGATTCACATGGGTACAGATGACAGTTTTTAACTAAAGTGGTTGAACTCACTAAGAGAAACAGCAGAGAAGAGGAAGACAAGCACTGAATGCCAAGGAATAGAAGATGGAAAAAATGGGAAACAGTATCAATGGCAGTAGAGAGGTGAATTTAAATTCATATCCTCTCCCAGAATAAGACGAAGAGAGGCTTTCACAGGTAGGAAAGAACATCACTAGCCACAACCATTCAGTAACTGGTTGTTGGGTAGGATGAAAACTGAAAAAATTTGAACTGGACAAGGATGGAGATACCTGAAGCCAGCTTGTCAATATTGAGGAGTGAGAGCAAGATGAAACACTAGAAGCAGTGAATATGGACTGTCCTCCAAAAGCATGGCACTATTGGGTAGAGAGAATATGGAACAACAATTTGAACCTATTTTTAAGATAAGAGAAACTTGAATGTGTCTGCAAATAAAGGAAAAGTGGTCAGAGAAGAAAATGGGACCAATACAGTGATTGTGGCATGATTGAGATCACATTCTGCAACCAGAGATGGCCTTTATCACATAAATATCTTGGGGGTAATGGGGGCAGATAAAGAACACATGATGAGCTGAAGCATTATAAGGACCACATTAGATAAGAATGTTTAACAGGGAACCATAGGCTAGACACCACTGACAAAGTGTCCTTGGAAGTTTCACCGCTTATGTGATGATTGTGAGATATTTTTTAATTGTGTTGCAATTATCTATTTACTCATCCAAAATAGCCATAGCCACATTGCCTACACTCTTTTTAATTTAAATGGAAAATATTTAGCTAGCAGAACATTTTTTAAAAAGATCGTAGAGAAGATTTTGACCTAGTTTAATTCACACAGAAGATGAGAAATTCTCAAACCAGAACCAGTATTATTACTTGCACCTGATTTCTCCTCAAATGTTTCAGTTTTAGATGATAAAAATTACGATTCATAGTAATCCTCTATAAAATAACAGTGTATAATAGTGTAACAATAACTTGTAGTACAGCTAAAATATAAGATCATAATTAAGCAGCAGTCAGCAATTCATAACCAAGAAGAAAATGGACAGCAGAACTCACTCAAGTGTGTGACTCATCAGGATAAATGTCATGGAATAAAATACTGCCTCCATGTTTTGAGCGGTATGTTCCAGGCACTTCTCCATACTGTTAGAAGGGAGGTTTTTATAATTCCCCCTTAGAAGATAAACCAGGAGACTGAAAAATTAATTAACTTGACTAAGAAAATAACAGCAAGTGTTGGAATTTACTCTCACAGCAGATAATTTGTAGAATTCTACAGTGCAGAAAGTAAAGCGACCGTGATGTGAAGTAAGGAATCAGTGGCACCAGCGGGAAACTCAACACTAGGCTGAGCACAAAAGGATAAGAGTTGAACCCAAGGGAAAAGCACCTTCTCAACAGAAGTAAGGGGCTGATTGGGTGGGAAGATAGAGGCTATGGTCAGAAGAGGGGATTCAAGTTTGGAGCCATAAACATAATGCTGTGAAAAGTACTGCCAGCCCTGGGGAGTGGCTATGTGACCATGTGAATGCCTATACCACACTGGGAAAACTAAAGAAATTGTTGGAAGTAAAAAAAGTCAGGAAATGATGAAGCGGTAAGTTAATTGGGAAAGTATTTATACTGTAAGCATTACCTTAAACATGTAAGATTAATCTTTCTTTTTCTCGATCTCGCCTTTTGTTTTTATGCTTGTTCATTAACTCTGGGAGTTGTTATAGCTAAGCAATAGGACTCATTTTCATATTTTCTGCTCCCTTAGTATATTTTCTTTAATTCTAAGTAAGAATAAGTGTATTGTTCCTGTGTGGTTTCTATGTTTGATAACAACTTGATATTTCACTGCAGAAATAGAATGTTACCTAGAGACAAACCATTTATTTTGCAAAGAGCAATCTCAAGACATTCTCCTACTACCAGGTCAAATCTCCAGTAGCTACATTTGTCTGAGCACTTGTCCTGAGAAATTTCAGAGAAAAAAAAGTGAAAAGGAAAAATGGGATCGTGTCAGCTTCTGTTCTTTAAAAAAAAAGTAAGATGTAAATATAAGATTCATATCCTAGCTGAATATTATGTACTAACTACAAAGCAAACCGTGTCCATTACAAAACCATAAAGTTGGAAAAAATATCAATATCCTAGCCAACCCAGCAGGGGTAGAATTTAGTTCAATTGGTAGAGTGTTTGCTTTGCACACTCTGAGACCCTGAATTCGACCCAGAACCACAAAAATGGGAGAAGGACCTGGCAGCCCACAGTGTCAGGGAATGTTTCATTCTGTTGTATATAGGGTTACTACTATACCTAACAATAACAACAAAACTAACATCTCAGAGAAGTAAAAAAAAACGTAAAGTTTTTTATGAAGTAAACATAAGGCCAAGCTCTATTCTACATTTTTAAAATATAATACCCACAAATTCATGCACACAGTATTGAAGAAAAAAATTTAAAATGTAAAGTTAAATATTTAATAAATGCATCTAAATAGCTATCAATGGGCTCAGAATAATTTTGTCTAATTATCAATCAGAATGTTAAAAATGTAGTTTAAAATTCTTATCTATATAAAAGAGATTTATGTTTTCATTACTTCATAATGAATTTTCTATACAGGTCAATATATTGCAGGATCCATGTGATCCCTCCAATAAAGGGCAAATCTCCACCAACCTAATTATGTAATGAGAGGGAACTTGCTTTTATTCAAAAATGTTTATTTTTTTTTCAGATATTACTCAATAGAAAGAGATTTCATAACTTAAAAAGGAAACTCATTTAATCAACTGATATTATTCATTCTTTTGTTTGTTCAAATAATTGCTACATTTTTAACACTAAAGGAAAAATTATGGAGCTTCTCTTTAAAAACTTTTTTTCTCATATTAAAACAGGGAGTATTATATTTACACATAATTTGAAGCAACTTTGAGTTAGGAGAGCAACAGTGAATAAACCGATGCAAACAACTATATAACAGCCTCATGAGGAAGCAGCACTTTGATACACAGAATGCTTAGAAATCTATATATGACAATGTTCATTTCATCTACTATAAACATAAATATGCAATACTATTATTTTTAATAGTAAATTCCATTGGGTAGTTTGCCAATCCTTCCAATTAGCTTTATCAACATACATTTAAAACCGACTTGCACTCTTTAGTGCATTAAAATAAATTCCTTTTGTATTTAAGAATTATGGACTATTTAGTTCTATTTCAGTAATTAAAGAATCTAACAATTTATATTTATTGGCAAAACTGGCAGTTAAGAAAGATCTGATAATAAACAAAAAATATCAAAGGTTGAGTGCTGAGATTCAGTAAATATCTTTGGGTAACCTTACAAATTCTCAACCCTTCTGTCCTTAAATGTCTCTATTCTACTAGTGGAAAATTTCCTTATTTTCATGAACTTTTTTTCTAGACAGCAAAACTATCCAGAAGTTGTCAGTTTACTATCATTTGGAGGATGTTCACAACTACTACAGACATTTTTTTAACCTTACTTGAAGTTTCGAGATTGCTTTTTGGACAATTCCAAAATACCTATCACATTTTATATCGAAAGCTATTTACAAAACAGTAGTGCATTTTCCAAACACCCTTCAGAGGTCACTAAATGAATTTCAAGTGAAAAATTCACCCAAAGTGATGTTTTCTCTGAACTACAGTGAGCACTTTCTTTGGAAGATTTTCCTGTCCAACCTTAGTTTTGCGAATATTTCATGTGTTTCTGGCAGTATTAGCAACACTTAACCTGTAGGTGGTTAATCCTGAGAGTTCATAGGAAAGGCAGAGAAAATTTGGCTCACAGAATCTTCTATAGTTTTCATTCCGTGGATCTTTCTGTCATCCAATAGCACTGTAAAATGTCTAAGTCTAATTTTGACTCCAAAGAGAAACCCTCAAAAAAATAGCCTAAATTGGTGCCTTTAACATTAAATGTTATTCTCATTATCCTCTAATATGCATGTGTTTAGATCTTTTTCTACCAACATTAGCATAAATATCCAAATATGTGCATTAAATACACAAACAAAAATTCCTGTTTTCATAAGACCTTTTACATATTTCAAGATAGTGGCCAAGATGGCTGAATACAGGTCCTGCAACAAGTCTGCCTCAGAGAAGAACCAGGACAACAAAAGAAAAACTATATTTTGAGGAGAGTGACTGAGGCAGCGCTCTGGAAATCAGCAAGAAAAGGATAGGAACCCTAAATAGCACAGAGTCAAAAGGCAACCTACATAAAAGAGCAAAGTAAGTTGTAACCTCAAGCCCTGGCAGTGCAAGTGGTGAATCCCACACCTCCAGGAAAAAAGGTAAGTGGGAAAGTGCTAGCAATCCAGGCAAAAGTGTAGGCCAGCAGCTGCAACTGCAGAAGAATTCCAAGGTACTTCCAGGTTTGTAATTCAGCTTTGGAAGCTGGTTGGTCTAAGACTGACTGCTCTGCTCCAAAGGAGGAACTCACTTTTGGCCTCCTCCAACCCCCAAGAACCTAAGCTGCTAGGACATCTACTGCTATATGCCCTCTTGTCTTAGAGGCTGGTAGCTGGCACCCTGATGCCACCAGCAGCCTTGTTGTTGGGTGGTGTCAAGTCCAATCCAACTCACAGCAACCCCAAGTACAGCAGAACAAAACATTATTCAACATTGTACTATGCACATGATCTTTTAATATTTGAGCCTATTGTTGCATGCAGTGGGTTTCTTCTCATTTTGAATCCTGCCACATCAGCATGACTCAGGGGCTTCACTCTGTTAAGGTCAACTCTATTTTGAAGAAGCAACTCTTCCCCAGTCATTTATTTAATGACTTTCAGCGTGGGGGGCTCATTTTCCAGCACTATATTTGACAGTGCTTCTCTGCTATTCATAGGGTTTTCGATGGCTAACTGGCCCAGGGGGCTGGGATTTAGCTCAGTTGGTAGAGTGCTGCACTGCAGTCTCTGAGGACCCGAGTTCAATTCCCAGCACCGCAAAAATGGGAGAAGGACCTGGCAATCCACTCCCAAGGCAATCCCGAAACAGTTAGCCATTGAAAACCCTATGAGGGTCGCTATGAGTCGGATACTGACTCCACAGCACCTAACAACAACAACAACAACTGGCCCAGGAGTGAGCTGCCGGGTCCTTCTCCCTACTCTGTGTTAGTCTGAAAGCTCAGTGGAAACCTGCCCACCCTAGGTTATTCTGCTGGTATCTGAAATACCATTGGCATAGCTTTCAGCATCACAGCAACACACCAGCCCCCACAGCACGACTAGCTGACAGACTTGTGGTGGGATAGCAGCTTCACTCTAGAGCAAATCTCAATGGGTGGAAAACAGCCCACTGGACATCCTGCAGCTTCAGGACCAGTGGCCACAGTAGCCACAAGCCCATATCACCCACCATCTTGTCCTTGGGAACCCAAACCAGGTTCCATCCAGGTCCTACAGCTCCAAGACTGTTGTTACCAATTCCTCAAGCCTAGTGCCATCAAGGCTTTCCCCACATGCTCTGGGTACCTTCCTGTCCATGCCCTGCTATCTTAGAACAATAGATACCAATGCCTTAAGCTCTGGCACAACCACTGTTCTACCCAAGGTTTGAGAGAAGACCTCCTCCACATCCTACCCATCCAGGAGCCTGGATACCAATGTCACAAGCCCATATTTTGCCTGCACATGCCCTGGGGGATCTAGGCAATATCTCTTCCACAGTCCCTACACTTGGGACCATAGCTACTGTGCCAGAGTTCCTGGTACGGCTTGTGCTTATTCCTGGAGACCTAAAGTAGCTGTCATCTGAGTCCCAGAACTCTGCACATGTGGCTAACAGTGCAGGAAGCCCCAACTGCAGTTGCCCCACAGCACCTAAGGAAGGTCCCCTTTGTATCTCACAGCCCTGAATCTACAGTTATGGGAGCCACAGACACTGCGTCACCTGTGCTCATCCCCTGGGACCTGGGAAAGGCCCAGCACTATGCCACAGCTCCACAATTGTGCCTCAGGGTGTCACAGGCCACAGCATCTCCTGCCTTCATCTTAAGGGTCCTGAGAAAGGACCCCCTTACATCATGTGGGTCTAGGACTGTGGTTGCTGGTGTCACAATCATCAGTATCATCTATGCTTGCCCTGAGGGACCTGGGGTCTGTCCTCTCTATATTATATCCTGCATCACTGAGACCGTGGGAGCTGCAGCCACCACCCCAGTGCTATCAGTTCATGACTCTGGATCCTGAGCACTGGCACCTTTGGAAATGAATGTCCACTGCAACATCATACAACTGTCTTTGAGAGCTGCTGCAGACTGGACTATTGAGGCACATCAATCAAAGAGGAAGGAATCACAGGAATATTACACTCTTGAGTTCCCTACAACCAAATCCAAAGTATCTGTCTGACTTCCTACATCTTATTTAAGTGAAAATGTCTTTTCCTACCACAGCTACTCCATAAAGTTGGAAGAGGCAAACATTGAATCAGATGCACAGACCTCAATGTAGGGGCACAAGAAACCCAAGGAAAATGATAATTCTCCAAAGACAGATTTCAAGTTTATGAACAATACATGCATGGTAACTGAGAACCTAAATATTTCAAGCTACTAAAGTGTTTTATCTACCAGTAATACCACCCTGGCATCTGATCCTGTCAGATCTTGGAAGCTAAGCAGGGATGGGCCTGGTTAGTACTTGGATGGGAGAGCACTGGAGAATATCGAGTGCTATAGGCTAGGGAGAAGGACCTGGCAGCCCACTCACAAAAAACAATCAGCCATGAAAACCCTGTGAATGGCAGAGAAGCACTGATACAGTGCCAGGCATGGCACAGTGTCAGGGAATATTTTGTTTGTTGAACATAGGGTGGCTATGAGTGGGACCTGACTTGGCAGCACCTAACAACAACCTAACAGATGAAAACAATGCCTTCATATTTGTGTTCATTTGTCCTTAATCCACAGCAGATAGAACCATTCCCAAGTCAGACTGTCTCTGTTCTTTGGAAGCAGGATTGGACAATAGCCTAGCATGTGAGCATAGGAGCCAGAGTACTTGAGTTAATCTGGAATCTGACAACATTTTTGTGTTCTTGGGTAAGTTATCTACCTCTTATTCTTTTATGTGGCCTCATCCAAATATTGGAGATGGTAATACAACACACACTGTAAGATTAGACTTAGGATTAAATGAGATAATATGCACATCTTTCTTATTAGAATTCACTTTCCCATACAAAACTAGAGGTCAGGCTTAATTTTAAAAATACTTGGTTTTATATAAATCTAGAACTACAGAAGAAAGAAAGAAAGAAAGAAAGAAAGAAAGAAAGAAAGAAAGAAAGAAAGAAAGAAGCTGACCCATACTGGAGAAAAGGTGATATTCAACGTTATTCTGCATATGCAAGTTTACATTGGTTCTCTTTAAATGTGAGCCCCACGATAGTTTAACATTACATCAGATGTTTAGCAGAAAGTAGAAGTAGAAACTACTTGTATAGGGTCTCTTTGTTATTTGACACCTCACATCAAGCCTGGTCCTCAAATGTTGTACAGACAAGCTCTTCATAACTATCCTGGTAGATTTGAGCTGCTGTAACAAGCTTGCTTAGAGAATAAGTGGTTTAAACAATAAACATTTATTTCTCACAATTCTGGATGCTGCAAAGTCCACATTGAAGGTGCAGATAAATTCAGTGTCTGGTAAGGACCACTTCCTTGGTATCACAGTTGACTCAGCCTTATATAAGCACATGCAGATAGCAGAGAGAAGCTAGCTCACTCCTAAGGCACAAGGGCACCATTCATGAGAAATCTGCCCTTATGACATTATCCAGTGCTAATTACCTCCCAAAGGCCTCGCCCTCAATGCCATCACCTGAGACGTAGGGTTTCAGCATATGAATTTGGGGAGGGAGGACACATCAAGGCCACAACCATTCTCCTTGCTACAGCATTGGAGTTTCCATCTAAAGAAGCTTCTTCATTGAATATAAAGTTAATATCAATATAAAAGTGATTGTTTTGTTAGGAGAAAGAGGTTAAATAAGACAGAACTGGGTCAACACAACAACAAAGTTAATCTTTCTGGAATTTCAGGGATAGTGTTTTGGCTTTGTTTCATATTGTTTTGATAAATATAAATTTATACTTACAAAATATTAATATTACTGAAAATATCTAACAGTGTTAGATTCGCAACCTTTGCTTAAAGGCACAGTTGTACATGATATATTTTTATAGCATTCATGAACATACATGTGGAATGTAAATAAAGAATAAAGCAACACAAAAATGATTTCTCCCTTATTCCAATTTAGATCTCCATGCTATAGAATGATATCTAAGTAGCTTCCACTCAATAATGCAAATTGAGCTCACTAATTTATCAACTTATTTCATTACAACAGGTAGAAATCTAAGATGGCCTAGATGATCCCTGATGATGTCCACCCACTAGGATTAAACCCTGAATGATTCCCTGAATGAGATTTGTGACTTGCTTCTAGCCAATAGAATATGTTAAAGACCTAATGATGACGAGTTTATTATAGGTTTATGAGACTTTATTTTGATAGTCTCCCATGTTTCTGTTAGCTTGTCATGTTGTGAGAGTTTGGGTGTTTCTGTGATGCTGAAAGCTATGCCACAAATATTTCAGATACCAGCAGGGCCACCTATGGTGGACAGATTTCAGCTGATCTTCCAGACTAAGACAGTCTAAGAAGGATCCAGCAATCCACTCTCGAACCTATTAGCCATTGAAAACCCTATGAATAGCAGAGAAGCACTGTCAAATATACTGCTATAGAATGGGATCCTTAGGCTGGAAGGCATTCAAGAAACAACTTATCTCCTCAAAGTAGATTTGACCTGAATGATGAGAATGGAGTAAAGTCCTGGGGCCTTCTTCTCAAAATGACAAGAAACATGGTGGCCACAACAACCAGCTCAAATATAAAACTATTATGTGCATGGCACAAGATTGGGCAGTGTTTCATTCTGTTGTGCCCAGGGTCACTATGAGTTGGATATGATCCGATGGCACCTAACAACAAATCTTGATAGTACACATAAAACTGACTTTTATGCTAGTCCTGATGAAGTAAACTGATCCTATGTGATCTTCCTAGGAGAGGTAACTGGCAATCCATTCCCAGAACAATCCACCATTGAAAACCCTATGAATTGCCAAGAAGCACTGACAACAGTTCCAGATTTGGCACACTGTCGGGGAGTGTTTTGCTCTTTGTACATACAGTCACTATGAGTCAGACCTGAGTCAATGGCATCTAACAACAGCAACAAATGTGATTTTCCCACAGAGAGAGCCAAGTGGCAAGGGACTGCAGGTCACCTGTACACCCTGATGGCAGCTGTCAGCAACATCCAGCGAGAGGACAGTTTCCCCAGTCTCAGCACTACAAAGAAAAAAAATTTAACCAACAACCTGAATGAGTTTGGGAATGGATTATTCCCCAATCAAGACTCTAGCAGATGAGCATGCAGCCTTGACCAACAACTTAGGGCTTCGGAAGTTGTGAGACCCTGAACAGGGGATCCAGGTAAGCTATGCCCAGAGACTTGGCCTAAAGGACATGTGTGATAACAAATATTAATGGTTTTAAGCTACTAAGTTTAACAGCAAAAGAAAATGAATACAGTCATTTGCCCAAGTCACATTTTTCAAAATCAGGACAGAATTAGAGGGAGTCCTATTGTTTACTCAGTTATCTGAAAACTCCACTGTTGCTTTCCTCTCCTGTCTGCCTATATTTCCATCAAATCTGATAGTTTATCATCTTCTCTCTTTACTTCCAGCTGTCCTTTGATGAGAGTGAAATAAAGAAAGGAAAACAGAATGTACTGCTCTGTGTCCCAAGATTTTGCTACCAGTCATTTCTCCCATTTCAGCTACACTCAGTCCTGGGGATAGCACTTGAGAGTGATTTAAATAACTCAAGATGTTTTAAACAGGAAGGAGAATGATTATGTCAAATGACAAGAAGGTTATCAGTAGGAAAGGCTCTAGGCTCTGCAAGTTAAAACTTCAGCTCAGCTTCTCTGTAATTTTGTTAACAATTTCTTCTTCCGAGTTGCTTTCTTCCTGCTGCACATTTAGGAACTCCATCTAGACATGACATATCTGCCATTCCTTCCTTTGCATTCTCTCACACTTCTCCCTTTGTCTGTCTCCTCCATCCCCTCCTCTCTCCAAGTTACCTCCCCTTGAAAATCCCAGCAGATCAGTGTCGCATACCTCTCCTAAATGATCATTGACAAGGCTTAACTGATTTGTTGCTGGGTGGTAGGCTCATCTTTCCTGAATAGGTACTGTGAGGAAAATTGGATTCATCAGTGGGAAGACACAGAAATGGGAAGGAATTTTAGGAAGAGATAACTGAAGAAGTTCTAATTTGTTTGGATAGTAAAGGTCAGGCAAACAGAGGGAAGAGAAACTGAAAGCAAAGGGTATGTTAAAAAAAAAAAGTGCTCAGGACCTCAGTTGGGTCATTGTATTCTGGATGATGGGAGTGTGAGAAGAAAGGAAAGAGGGAAATCATTTCTGGAATATTTAGGTGGTAAAATGAAGAGGACTTTAAAAAGTGCCATAAAAAATTCATCATCCCCCAAACTGCACAGTTCAACTTTCTGTATTTGGTTCAGTTACAAAATTGAATTACTTTCAAAAATAATCAGAAATCACATGTAATTGTTCTAACAAGATAGAAACAAAGACCACTACAGGAAAAGTTTCTATCTTAAACAGAAATGGAACCCAAGGACATATAGAAAAAAACTATATAGTAAAAGAGAAGACTTGGATGGGAAACTTAGATGGGAAGGGGGGAGGGGGGAACACAGAGGAGGGTAAGGGGTAACCTATATGAATAATGCTTATCAAATTGCATATATGAAAATTGTCACAATGAAAAAGATATCAAAATGAATCACATTATGATGTACATTAAAAATTTCTAATAAAAAATAATCAGAAATCTTGGAAATACATATTATTCATGTTAAAGGTCACAAATGAGTTAATTTCTTCTACCTAATATGAACATTTCAAACTGGAGAGCAACTAAAAAGTGACCAGCACACTAATTGCAAATACCAGAGATAATTGGTTCAAAATATGAGAGCCACTTAAGCATGAACAGTTTTCATTTCAAGATAGAAAACCCAAAGCAGCAACTGTTAAAGCAAATTGCCCTCTTATAAAAGTTCTCTTATGTAATTTTAAACTGTCCATTCCTTCAGAAAAACCTTCAACTGGCATTGTGAAAAGATTCATGTCTTTTAAATATCTAGCATAAGGTTTTACACTGCTATACATATGAGTCTTTTAGTGAAGTTCAAAATAATTATATATGACTCCCCATAATTAAAATAAAATTGTTAAATTAAAAAAGACAATTAAAGCTAGAGTAAAATGATCTGTTAAAATCATAAAATCGTCATTGCTGTAATTATTAACACAATCCATTTTTAATCTATGACATTTATAAAGCGAGAGATTTTACTTATTCCATCTTATTAGCATAATAATCATTGCACTTTACATGGCTTTAACAATAAATTACTTTCCTTATATTTGAGTTTTGCTCTGACAAACAGAATTAAATATGTGTTGAACTTAAAGGTTAAAGACCTTTCATTAATTCTGTTATTGTTTTTCATAAGCCAAATTCTCCATTTGGATACCTCTTGACTTTGTAGCATTGATTCTAATCGTTTTCTAGTAATGAACCCCAGTGTGACAGAGATAATGCCTTCCAGCATTTTTACTTGTAAGAAACTTCAACCTTTAACCCCTTTCACTTCATTTGCATAATCACATGCATAGATCTTCCTCCATTTGGGATGTGTCTGAGTTTTTCTGCATTAAACTTCAATCTTACCACCTTGGAACTATTTCTGTCTTGACTGTCTTTCCCTCTACATGTTTCTTCAGTGCCACTTAATGCCCCTCAGATTTGTCTCTGTGCTTGCCCTTCTCACTTCTATTTGTTTGATCATCACTGAGAAAAGACTATTAATGATTTTGATGGGCTTTCTGATGCACATAAGCAAATTGCTCTTCAATCCTCAACTTTAGATCATTGCACCCATGACAAACACTCCAGAAATATTTTTAAAGGGAAGCTTCCCCAGTATACACAATCCTAATCTGTACAGATTGTAGACTGCAACCTTGGGACGGAGTATGAATTCTCCCTTTTATTCACCACATTTCTACATTAAATTTCCAATTGTTATACAGAATTTAATTGAAGTAGCTATTATAGTAGAATTTATGGATTCTCACCCTGCAAATTATATATGGATATTGTTGTTAGGTGCTGTCAAGTTGAGTCAGACTCATAGTGACCCTACGTACAGCAGATCGAAATACTTCCCAATTTTATGCCAGGCACAGGATCTTATTTATGTTTAAGACCATTGTTGCAGACACTGTGTCAATCCATCTGGTGGAGGGTTTTCCTTTTTTGCATTGACCTGCCACTCTCCCAAACATGATGTCTTTCTCCAGGGATTCATCTCTACATGTCCAAAATATGTAAGATGCAGCCTTGCCATCTTTGCTTCCAAGGAGCACTCTGGTTGCACATCTTCTAGGACAGATCTGTTGGTTTTTTGGGCAGTCCATGGTATATTCAATAGATGTCACCAGAGCCATAATTCAAAAGCATCAGTTCTTTTTGTGTCTCCCTTGTTCAATGTCCAGCTTTCACAACCATATGATGTGACTGAGTCAGATGCACCTTCATCTTCAGTAGGATAGGTATATGTGGATAGATACTGTAAAGTCATCTTTCTCTTTTAATGTACACATGGCTTCTTTTTTTTATTCACCTGTTACTCACAGTCCAACTAGTAACTCTGCTTCCTAGGATTTTTTTTTTCCTTTACTTATGTTAGTGGGGTACAGAGTAATAAGATTTTTGCTATTTCCATTATGCAATTATTATATCACTTTTGGTTGTACTTTCATCACTTTACGTTTTACAGAACCATTTGATTAATATGTACTAAGAATTATATGCATTCATGGGTTATTTTCTCATCAACTGTTTTTAAGGTACTCTTCTCCCTGGTTCTACCTGTTTTCCCCAATGATTCATTTTCTTCATGTCAGACACAGAATTTTTAATATTTGTCTCTTCCAAACTAACAAATTCTACTAGTTACCCCTTTTTATAATGATGGAATTTGAGTGACATGATATCCACTCAAGTACTTTCTTGGGGATTTCCTTGGGTTTGTGTCCTCAGATCTGGAGTTGTGAGTGCCTAGAGGGTGTCACTGCGCACTGATCTTCCTGCTCATGGTCAAGTATTGATCTGTTGAATCAACTTTCTCACAACCTATATTTGCTCCACTCATGCTTTAAAAAGAAATACCTCTATTGGGCAAGGTTTTATGTATTTTAATGACTATTTAGAAAATAATGTCATTTGTCCTGTTTTCATATTAATCTAAATTCTGTTCAAAATCCTTAATGATTCCCATTGGATTTATAATAAAATGAGAATTACTCATCATGGCTACAGGCCCAAATGATTTGGACTCTGCTTCTACCTCCATGGTTTCTTTCTTTTTTTAAAATTTGCTTTCTCAATGGATACATAAAAATAAAGATATTGCACATTTTTATGGTACCTTGATATATTTTGATACATGTAGGCATTGTATAATGCCTAAATCCAGTTATTCAAATTTCCTAAAACATTAGCCATTTCTTGACGGTAAAACATTCAAACTCCTTTCTTCTAGCTTTCTGACATACAGTACATCTTCTTGTCTATAGTCACTGAAATGAGCAAGAGCACACCAGAACTTTTTGCTCCTATCTCACTGTAACTCAGTACTCATTGATCCACCTTCCTCATCCTTCCTCCCAACCCTCCTTCCCCCTACTCTCTATCCTCTAGTAACCACGATTCTATCCATTAGCTAATTTTACTTAATATAATGGTCTCCATTTCTATCCACGTTTTCACAAAGACTGGATTTCATACCTCTTTATGACTTAGTATTCATTTTTGTATATGTGCCACACTTTCTTCATACATTTATCAGTTGTTGAATATTTAGATTATTTCCATTCATCAGCTATTTCAAATAAAGCTGCAATGAACATGGAAGCACAGATGTCTCTTTAACATATTAATCTCATTTCTTTCGGCTATGCACTCAGGAGTGGGAGTGCTGGATCATAGAGTAAACTCTAGTTTTAATTTTTCCATGAACCTTCATAATGTTTTCCATAGTTGATCTACGAATACATATTCTTACCAACAGTATGCAAAGCTTTTTTTTCTCCACATCCTCTCTGGCACTTGTTATCTTTGATCTTTTTGATAGTAGGTACTCTTACTCAAGTGAAGTGGTATCTCATTTCATTTTGATTTACATTTCCATGATCATTAATATGCCAAGCATCTTTTCATATACCGTTGGCTATTTACATCTCTTCCATCTCTGTCATTTCTAAACACTGGCTCCACTTACTGCAATGCAGCCTAGAGATGTCCTAAAATCATGGAGTTTCATTTTATTTTCCTGGAATGTATTCCTCAGGATTTTTGCCCATCTCTTTTTGACCTACCTGTTTTTTTCAGCTTCAATATCATCTCCCTAAAGAAATTTTCAGGACCATTTTACTTAAAATATCACTGGACATATGACCTAACACATCAATCTTTTATTGCCTTTATACAGTTTGTAGTTACTTGTCATAATTATGTGCCTATTTATTGTCATTTTCTTCAATAGAATATAAGCTTCTGCTTTGTTTACTGTTGTTTCCTTGGTATTTGGCAATCTGTGGTCTGTCACAGAAATTCATTAAATATTTGATAAATAAATATACAAACATATGCATGTGTATAAATTATGTCAATGCAAGGAATTACTTTAAGTCTCTAAGCTAACATATAACAAGTAATGTACAACTCTAGAAGAAATAAGAATTCTCTAAAATTTGTTTATACTGACATGCAACTGACAACTTCAATTGGTTTGCTTTTTGTAGGCTAGAATTTCTATATTTCAAATATTCTATAATATCTTCTTTACTTTCTTCTTATGAATACCTTTAAAGCCCAAATTAAGTGGAGGTATTAGAAATCAAACTACCTGGGGTTTCCAGGCAATTGACAAAAGTAATTTTATAGACTGTAAATTTCTTGAGACTATGAGCTCCTTGAGGGTACCTCTGAACAAATCTCTGAAACTCTAATAATGCCTATAAAATGTGTCCTTGTGAATGCACACCAATAGTTTGCAGACAGTAATTATAAATAGATGTACAAATGTACTTTTGGGTCTAAAATATTTACAAACACTAAAATTAACAAAATAATTCTGTATTTTTTCACTTTTCCTGTAGGTTTACAACCTGAAATCTATAGTAAGTACACATTTGCTCAATGTTTTAGGAATAATGAGTGCTGGTCACTCTCAGGTAAGTGATCTGTAAGGCATAGTCATGTTGGCTCAGAGGATTCTTTTTAAGCAGTAATGTGCAATGATTTCAATGGTCTGATTATGTCTTAAGGGAAGACTCATCTAAAGCTTTCACTTAGTAATTAGAAATGCTTCAGAAAACTGGAAGAATCAAATCTACTAGGAGGTAACTATGAAGGAAGATTCTGAGAGTCTTTATGACATCAGGATTTTTAAATAAGAAGAAAAAAGAAAAGAGAAGGAAGGAAAGAAGGAAAGGTGGAGGCAAGGAAGGAAGGAAAGAAGGGAGGGAGGGAGAGGAGGGAGGAATGAAGGAAGGAAAGAAAGAAGGAAAGAAGGAAAGAAAGAAAAAGAAAGTAAGAAGGAAAGAAGGAAAGAAAGAAAGAAAGAGGGAGAAAGAGAAAACTTCAGAAGACCAGATACTGAGTAATATTTTACAGGTCATTATTAAAGTGTTTTAATTTATAATCAATAAACTCATTGAATTTCAGTGGTCATATATGTAAAATCCCTTGCCCTTGAACTTTTGAAGGTATTTTCATTAAACTTCTACACTAGCATTCTAAACATTTTTCTGCCTTATGGATCTTTTGGTGAACTTACAGATGGTGTGCCAATCTTCAGGGGACTCTTCCCTTAGGAAGTAAGTTCTAGAAAAATGTTCCTTGACAGTTGGGGTCCCATGATGTTTGAATAAAAAGCAGGTCTCAAAGTGATTTAGATAAAAGCAGTCTGAGGAATGAATACTAAATCATATTTAAGCAACAATACCTTAATAAAAATCATAAAATTCTATCTGAAAAGATTTGTCAGGTGCAAAAGTCAGATAAGAGTATTAAAGTCATGAAGTGTCTTGGAAAAATATTATCAAGGAGAACTACTGCCCTTTGATGTGTGTACCTCCCACATGAGGAGAAAATGGGGAAAATATTTTCAGCTACTTTTCCCTATTAGTCAGTGATTTACTCCCAAAAGTGTTAATGGCCCTGAATTTGTAGGTTACACATATGTGGACACTAAGAGACATAAGTCTGCGACTAGGCTGACCCTATATGAACTCACTGGGGTCCACACTGAACTGGTAGCTGCAACAGTGACGTGTAAGAGAGAGATGAGGCAGGAAAGTCTATAGCATGACAAAGAGAAGGAGCTAGAACACTTCCTATGCAAACTGTGGATTCTTTCCAACTTGGATTATTAAAAAAATCCTGTTCATCATAAATCCTTAAATGTATGTGTGTACAAATAACATACCATATTAAAGAGACTGATTTTTCCTGTTGTCATCTTAGAAAGAAACTTGTCCTACTATTACTCTTTCAATCAAGTAATAAATGTACTTTTCATAGTTGGACAGAATTTCCAGTGACAGCCAAGTAGCATCTAATTCCTCATATATACACAAAAAGATAGCTTTTGGATAAAATCAAACATCCTTAACTCCATTTTGAAAAGAACAAGCATGGCCGTGAAGTGTTTTGTACGTAGTTCTATTCTTCTAAACTTTTACTTTAGAAATAATGTAGTAAAAGCCTGGAAGATTTATAACAAAAATTACTCTACATTTTAATGAAGATTAAATGTCTTCATCCATTTGAGCTTCTATAACAGAATATTACAAACTAGGTAGATTAAAAACAAAGTTTATTCCTCATAGTTTTGAAGGTGGAAAGTCCAACATCAAAACAATGGTAGACTGGGTGTCTGGTGAGGGATCTCCTTTCTTTTCACTGTGTCACCACGTGGTGGAAGCAGCAAGGCAGCTCCTTGTGGTCTATTTTATAAAACCATTAATCCCATTTATGAGAGCTCCACACTCATGATATAATCACCTACTAGATCCTCTACCATTAACACCATCACCTTGGTGATTAGGTTTAAACAGTGGGGAATGGGGAAGGCACAAATATTCAGAATATACAATTACAATTAGACATGTATTTTTCCCTGTTTTTTATTATTTAAAATTTTGAATCATCATAAATATAGAGATGATCTCCTGCTTATCACCAAAGACAAATATATACAGATAGTATTTTATATTGTCTGAAAAGTTTGCAAAATGTGTAGATAAGATTTTAAGAGTAAGAGCAACACTTATATCTTCATCATTTTTTTTCTAATTGTAGATTTGATAACAAATTTAAAATGTTAATAAATAGCAATGTATAATCTTGGTATGAAAAGACATAGCTGGTCTTGGAAGAATTTTTAAGAATGAGGAAGAAGTCCTAAATAAAAATAAGTGAAAGGTTCATAAGATTCATATGGGGCTTTTGTTTACTAGTCTATGGAAACAAATTTGAAGGCTATAAGAAAATGAAATTATTCAGAAAATATAAATTGAGAAACTGAAACTTTATAAAGTAGAAACTATGATGAGTTTTGAAAAGCAATTAAAATGTTCTATTGGATGAAGTACAGAAACAAATGGACTCATAGGCAAATTTTACCTAATTTATAAAAAGAAGAGACTCATAAACGTACTCAAAATGTTTCAAAATGTGTAAAAAAAAATAGAAAAGTTTGAAAAATTTTTATAAAACCAGAATAGTAATTCTAAAATATGTTAATTAAGAATACTATAGATTTATTTAATTATTAAATATTGATGGACATTTTTAAATTATCTATTAAAAATAAAATTCAACAATTCACTGAAACAACTTTATATTAAGTCAGAGTTTACTCTGGGAACATAAAGATGTTTTGATGTCAGAAAAAATGAACATATTTCAGTATACCAGAGAAAGAGAAAAAAGTTTATTTGGGCTAACAGTTTTGGAGGTGTTAGTCCATAATCAGTTGTCTTTGTTGCTTTGGGATCTGTAATGAGATAGTATATCATGGGTCTACTATGGTGAAACAAAACTGCTCACCTCATAACCAGGAAGCAAAAGAGAAAAAGAGAAAGAGGATAATATCCCAGTATGCCCTTTAATATAAAGTCCCCAGTAACTTGAAAACCCATTAGCCCTCACCTCTTAAAGCTTCCCTCACCTATCAATACTGTCATGTTGGAAATCAAGCTTTTACTACAGGTACCTTTGGAGGACACTTAAGATACAAATTATAGCTTATTTCCATTTCCCAATAATAAATGATTCAATCCTTCTCTAAAAGTCTCCAACATCTTAACAGTTCCAACATTGCTCACGTGCCCAAATCCAAAGTCTCCTCTAGAATGCAAGACAAACAGATATGAGGCCCTGTACAAAAATCAAAATATGAGTCACATATTTCAGAGAAACGATGGTATGACAGAAACAGGGTAAGTACTCTCATTCTAAAAGGGAGGAATATGTAATAGAAATTAACCCAAAACAAGACTGAAACCCAGCAGGACAAACATTAAATGCTACAGTTGCTTGTCCAGCATCCAGAACACAATGTAGGAAGATGAGGGCTCCCAAGGCCTTGGGAAGTCCCATCCCTATGGTCTTACTGATGGCTATTCTGTTGGGCTGTATTGCACACTATCATAAGCTTCCTTCAGCAGATATTCTATGGTCCTAAAATCTCTAACATTTTATTAAAAATACCTCAAGTTAGCCAGGTGCCATGGTGCACACTTGTAATCCTAGCAACGTGTGAGGCTGAGGTAGGAAGACTGCAAATTTGAGGACAGAGGCAGCCTGCACAACTTAGCGAGACTCTATCTTAAGATAAAGTACTTAAAAAGGGGGGCTGAGGGTACAGATCATTGTTAGAGTGCTTGCCTAGCATGCACAGGACCCTGGGTTCAACCTCACAATATTGCAAAAAAGAAAAACAATAACAACAAAACAATGACAACAACAAAAATGCCTGCCATAATCAATCTACGAAGAGAAAAGGTTGATTTAGGTTCACAGTTTTGGAGGTTATAGCACAGGTTTGGTTGGCATCATTTGTTTGGTCATGTGGCAAAGGCAGACTATCATGACAGAGAGCTCATGGTAAGAACAAAACTGCTCATTTTAGGGCTTTTAAGTGAAAGAAAGAAAAGGAGCCCGGAGTCCCACTATCTCCTACAAGGTATGTGCCCAATTAGTGGAAGGCCCATCACTATGCCCTATCTCTTAATGGTTCTACCACCTCCCTATAGAACCATGCTGGGGACCCAGTCTTTATCACATGTATCTTTAGGGGAACATAACATCCAAAGTATACCAAGAAACAGCTGAAGCAGGAAAACAAAAATACAAGTATTATGATATAATTTACATGTATAATTATATATCATTATGTATAAATTTTCATGTATCATAAAAGCAATTCTTTGCCTATGTCTCTTCCCTATAATTAAATATAGCTCATGTTTTTATAATTTTTCATGATAAATGAAGAATATTCGAACATCCACATGAACAATTATTAATAGCATGCTCAGGTTACATAGCACAAAAGCATAGAAAAGAAGCTTTTAGATACTAGCTCCTCAATGTTCTTAAAATGTCCACAGGTTGTTCAGTGTTCGTAGATGTTCATTCAAAACTCTCACTTGCCTCAAGTATCTCCAATCCCTATTTTAACAACCTTCCCCTGTTCTGTGCTGACAGCTCAAGTTGAAATTATCTTCCCCTTGCAGTCAAATTTTAACAATCCAGTTATCTTTTTCTCTCTTTATTATTCATCTGTCTTAAACCAAATGAGAGGATTCTTTTTCCAGTGAGGCTTACTCTCCTCACTAAGCAAAAATGGAAGTAACTTTCCTTATTAGAGGATTGAATTCAAATAAAAGAAAAAAGGTCCAAACCCCATTTAAAAGACAGTTTGGTACCTGAAGAATTGAATGGATTTCTTTATGAAATTGCATCACCTTAAGACAGGATAAGGGCCCTGAGGATAGCATTATGATGAATCTCAGAGGCACTCTCCTAAATAATGCTAACACAGCCAAGAAGCAGGGCAAGGGGAAGGATTTGAAAGGGCTGCATTACAGGAGAAAGGAGCACCACTTGTTCCCCAAGAAGGCTGCAGCTTTTCTCTCTAAGCTGGAGTCTGGGAAGAGGCATGTTGATGAGATAAGAGAGTATACCCAGTCTAGAGCATGTGAAGAAAGGTGGAAATGAAGGGAAGGAAAGGAAACTAAAAGAGAAAAATAAGATCATGTGAAAGTGACCATACAATGTTATGTGGAATGGAACAATTTACATCCTAAAACATAGTCTAATACTTATTGTTTAATAATTCCAAACTGTGTAAATGCATTTTGGGAATGAGGACTCTGCATGAGCAAACCATGGTGATCTGGACAAACTCCCACTCCACCCACATGCTTCAGGTAGCCTTCTTTTTTGTGTCCCAGGAGGACAATGTACACTGAGTGGTGAAGTGACTTCATCAGACATCATGGGCTAGGGAGGTAGTAGATGAACAGGGTGAGAGGTATAAGGCTATCTCCTGCTCCATCTGCCTGCCACCATACCACCCTGACATCTGATCCCATCAGATTTCAGAAGCTAAGCAGGGTGGGGCCTGATTAGTACCTGGATGGGAGACCACCTGGGAACAACAGGTGCTGTAGGCTTGGGAGAAAGACCCAGCAATCAACTCCCGAAAAACAATCAGCCACTGAAAATCCTGTGAATGGTAGAGAAGCACTGACAACAGTGCCAGGCATGGCACAGTTTAGAGTAGTGTTTCATCTGTTGTACATAAGGTCTCTATGAGTTGGACCTGACTCAATGGCACCTAACCACAACAAACTGCTATATCTAGTAGCAGCCAGTGGCATTTTATCTGGTTATTAGTCAGAGCTTCTCTGACATAAATTCAGTGGCTAAAGTTGGAAGAAGAGGGTATGGCTGACTTCATCTAACATGTAGTGACTTGCAGAGGATGATTGGCACCTTGCTTCAGGAAAATGCTTGACCTTCTCTGTTTGAAAGTTGGAAGAAAATTAGGTGAACACATTATCACTACCAAATTTAGAAACTTGTTTACATTTTTCCTGCAAAAAAAAAAAATCATGGGATTTTTAAAGTCTACTTCAAATATCTACAGATTATACTTCCAGTTTAATACCTGGAGCATTCTTCAGAGACTTTCACTTTTGGAGCATAATATTGCATTGAAAGTGTGTCTTCTAACCTATGATATTTATGTATCATTTAATATGAAATTTATGAGTTTCCCTTTCTGATTTCCAAATGGATGCAAATTAGAACACAGAGTATTTACATTCCTTCATTTCTAGCATACACACATAAAGTTTGCCTTTAAAATGCCACGGTGCTTGTCTGTTTCATAGTAGCTATTTGTTGTTGTTGTTAGGTGCCACGACTCATAGCGACCCTATGTACAGCAGATCGAAACACTTGCCGATTCTGTGCCAGGCAAACCATCTTATTTATGTTTAAGCCCATTGTTGCAGACACTGTGTTAATCCATCTGGTGGAGGGTTTTCCTCTTTTCCGTTGACCTGCCACTCTTCCAAACATGATGTCCTTCTCCAGGGATTGTTCTCTCCTGACTACA
>VMDO01026353.1:0-26845 GCA_007922755.1 Pedetes capensis | reverse complement strand
AGGAGGAGGAGGAGGAGAAGGAGAAGAAAGGAACTGGAGCCATAGGGCAGTGGTACACCACTTGCCTACCATGTGCAAGAATCTGGGTTCAACCTTCTAGTACTGCAAAAAAACTTAAAATTTGAGACATATGGTATCTATCTATATATTTAACAAAACAACATATACTCTAAATCTGAAGTATTGGTTCTTTTGTTTTAATGCAGAGATACTTCAGTCAACACATCACATATGAGTCTAATGAGCTGGTCTGCTTCTGTTGCACCAGGTCTTTTGTATCTCTTATCTCCTACCTTCGTGCCTCAGAACAACTGCATGTTTTAAAATCATTTCAGTTTGTGATGGGAGACATTGCAACAACACCATGATGAAATTGTTTCCTGTCTGGTATTACACATAAAGAGCTCACGGTATTATTCCCTGTGACATACAAGGCATATCATAAATTTATCCTTACCTTAACAACTATCGAGAACATCATCAACACAATTATTGACTTTCCAATAAGTATTTGTGCAACTGGCTTTGGGAAGAGACAATATCTGCATATATTTAACATTCTTACCTTCTGTCAAAGTCTTTCTTTCCTGAAATATGAGTGACAGCAAAGCCATAGGTGTTTTACATTTCTGTAAGTAGATGTCACTGACATAACATTTCTGTAGAACAACTTGAATTTTGTCATTTTTTAAAAAACCTTTTTATATTTAGCATTTTTTCCTGATAAAAGCTATATTAATTTTTGACAAGTATTTATTTTTTAAAGTTAGTTTTTGGGTAGAAACATAGGTCTAACAATACAATAAAATCTCAGTAAATAAAATATTAAAATATGTAAATAATGTTGCTCATTTTACTTTCCCATTCTATTTCCAAAAAAGTGATTTAAATAAGAAAGGATAATATAAGTTCCTAATTATCTTTCAAGATGATTATAGGATAGCATTTCATTCTTCTCTAACATGTAATTCGTTTTTATTTTTAAATAAATTTTGAAACACTGGGGATCAAACTCAGAATCTTGTGCTTTATAGGCAAGCACTTTATCACTGAGCTACTTTCCTGAGCCCATGGAATTTGTCTTTAACTTGTTTAGCCATTTGCTGCAGTTGGGCCAAACCTCAATCTATCGATATGTCTCATAGAGCCCACTGAGGACGTAAAGACTCACTGATGAGATAGGGCAATCTTTTTATCTTAGGGTTTTTCAACCAAGGCAGTGCAAAAATCAAGAAGAGGAGAAAAAATCCCTCAGTTCTTTTTTGTTGTTGTTTTGTTTGTTGATTTTGTATTTGTCTTATTTTCTTTTATTTTATGTGTTTTGCTTTAGTTACTGGTAGTTTTTAAAAACATTTTTAATTAGCATACACTATTGTTTTTTAATGCAAATAATTTTGTAAGCCTTTTTGGAAACACAGAAGCATATATTTCAGAACACTTAGGAATCTTCTAAGAAAGATAAAAATCCATCTGCATATTATGGTGAAATATACCTGTATATGACAAGTTTTCTTTATTGATAAATATTCCTCAGTCTAATTTATTGATAAGAATATTGGATATTATTAATTTGTATCACCATCCCAGACCCTTGGCAATCTGTGAGTGGATATTTGAGCCACTTGAAAAAGAAGATACATCATTTCAATCTTGAATCAAATTTGAATTGAAAAAATCTCAAAGGCAATTGGACCTTTTATTTACACTTGCTAATAACTAAAATATTTGATGTAACCTACCTGTGGAAAGAGACCTACTGAGACCCACCACCAAGGTTACTGTATGTAGCAAAGTGAAGAGTATAATGCATATTATTACATCTCTGAAGACCTTCACACTGAAACATGTTTGCTTTTTGGCCCAAGTCCCAGAGCATTAGACAAAATTGCCCAAAGAAAGGCTTGATTCCAGAGGGGAAGAAAGACAAATAGTAAGCTCATTAGTCAAGTCTCAATTGAAAATTTCACATGGTGAAATGTGAAGAAGGCCTAGGGCTTCAACTGCATGATCTTATTAAATAAGGGATAGATGTAATGATTGCATCATCCTTATTCTTTCATTCTTCTGTGCTGTATCCCCGAACTCACATTACCCTGCTTTTTTTTTTTTTCTTTTGAGTTACATGAAATAGTCAGATGAGAATTAGAAAGTAGAATGGGGATTTCCAGGGATGAGACGAGAGGAAGGAGAAAATATGGAAATATAGAATAAAATGTACAAAATTTCAATTATATCAATGAATAATATCCTACTATACACTTAAAATTTGGTTGAGTGGGTAGATCTGATTTTAAGTGTTCTCACTAAAATAAACATTTAAAAAGAAATTAAGAAACTATAGATAAGCAGTATGAATATTTAAACTTGTTCTAAGCAAAATAAGCACAAAGTATGCTTAGTTATTAATAACAATGAAGTATTAATATTTAACATAAAAATGTCTCCATTAAAATTATTAAGTGTAATAGCAGTACGTTATCTAAAGATACTCACATACAGTTAAGTTCTATTTTCATGACATATCTAGAGGTTACACTGAGATAAAATAAAGATGGGAAGTACCCAGGGGATGGCGGGGTGGGAGGAATGGGAAACATTACTTTTTTGATTACCTGAGAAGATGATGACTTTTTTGGACAATAGAAAAGTATTGGTTGAACAAAGTGTAGCTATAATATTTGCTGCTGAATTTTTCTCTTTAAAATAGCTACTAATATATTACATGAATGTTACCTCAATAAGTTATTTTGCAAGGTATTTATATATGGTTTCAATTATTTCAGATAAAGTTTATGCTTCATGTACAAAAGAGCTGTTTTAAATTAGTTTTTAATGGCTTTTGTTTCATAGAAATTTTATATATGGGAGAGTCACATTAGTTTGTACTTGCAAATCAATGAAAATTTCAAATAGCTTGATTAATTAGGTGATTCTACTAACCTCATATACTCTGGCAAATGTTAGCAAAATAATACATGATTTTCCTAAATTATATAATATATGTCATTCATAATAAATGTAATGAAATGAAATTGACTTTATATATTCAGTCAGTTTTCAATTTTTCATAAATGTATACTTTATGAAATTGAAATTTTGTATGTATGCAATTTTGTACATTATTTCTTTTAATTCTAAATCTGATATTAACAAGTTACCACTTTTATAATAGGGGAGTCCTACTTACAATTTGTCATTCATATGGAAGTTGTCACCTGCTAACTAGATATTTATATTCTCTAACAGTATAATTTTCCACATATCGTAAATTCATTCTTAAGATACTGAACTTCTGATATTTCAAATTTACTTTTTCACTCAGATATGCATTTTGAGACTTACTTACATGAAATGATTTAGATTTGGTTTCTTAATTTTGCCAGACATATAAGTATATCAGATATTTCTAAAAATTTTTCCAAAGAAGTTATAACTTTTATACTTGTACTCTCAATAGTAAAGTGAGGACGTTTTCTTTACTCCATCTCTTCACCATTACAGTTGTCAGATTTATGAGTTTGTGCCAGGCAAGGTGGTGCACATCTACAACCCTAGTGACTCTGTAACCAGAGCCAGGAGGATTGTGAGTTCAAGGCCAGAAGCAGCCTATGTAACTTAGCAAGACCCTGACTTGAAATAAAAATAAAAGTGGACTAGGACACATCTCAGTGTTAGAGCACTGGCAAAGTATGTGCAAAGCCCTTGGCTCAGACCCCAAGTGAAATATTTCTCATTCTGTGATTTATCCAATTTTCTATGGATTGTAGACATACTATTTATTAATTTACTGCTTGAAAAAATGTAAATATTTTTTCTTAGCCCACATATTTTATTTTTATTATATTTGTAATTATTTTATTGTTCATACTTTAAAAATCTTAAAACATGAAAAGTATTCATCTTTGTGGTTTTGGTTGTGTTTAAGAATCTTTTCCATGCTGAATCATACACATTTGTACAAGCACACAGGCACACAAGAACATTCCTTATTTACATGTCTAGGGTTGCCAAGATAATGTATACAGATGACAATGATATAATTTTGGCATTTGACAAAAGGATCAAGAACAGATGTGGAAGTAATATATGATGTGAACAGATACTATGCTTATGGGATTTTAAGGTGTTAATCATCCCATTTTAGGGACATGTGACAATATATTTATGTTTTTGTTGTTCCAATGATTTTTTAATTCACATTTGATTAGATGCATAGGCAACTCATCACATAGTTAAGACAAATTGGCATGAATGTTAAATAATAATATATTGAAAAAACTATGTTGAGGCTTTAGAGAGTTTCACAGATGATATATGTCCAGAAGGCATGAAAATTTTATGCATATATATATGTAATATTATACTACACTCACACTAGAAATAGAGGGTATTTCAAACTGTATGGTTTCCTCTTTGCATCATCCAAGTCTCATTATCAAATAGACAAACAAAGAATGGATTCTAACCAAGAGATAAAGCACTGTCTTGTGGAACAAATATGAAAAAAAACCATCATATGAAAGTGAAACAGCAAATTTACTTCATTATAGAATCCATATCACATGAAAGAGTAAAAGGTTGAATAAGGCTTTTAAGCAAGTATTATTCACTTTATTTAGAAAGGAAAAGAAGAGTAATCCTCTATCAGAGAAAATCAGACAGTAAGCAATCAGGATCAACCACTAAGAAAAAAAGAAAGCAAAGTGATAGAAGCATGTGTAGCAGAGCTCAAGACATTTTCTCATAATTAATGTATTGACTCCTATATTAACATGGACTTATTTAGATATACACTGAAATTATGGGTTATTTAATGGTCAGATATATTGAATTAATAGATGCTATTCAGCTCATCTTATGAAAGTATGAGCATGGGCGAGAAAAGAGAAGGACCCAGTATCTCAGGTGGGGTAGAGGCATTTGGGGACATTTATATGACTGATTATTTAGAATAAAAGTAATACACTGAATTTACTGACACTGTGATCAGTTCTGATTTTAATTCAGTGTACAGAAGTATATGGATCCTAAAACCAAAAGAATGACTTGCACAAAAATGGAACACACAAACATACACATGGACACTGGAGAATTCATCCTAATAGTGGATAAGGCCAAGACCCTCACTTAAATCCTCCTCTACCTACTCTTCTTCCTCAATCCCATACAGAATATAAATCTTCTACCTTGTCTTATAGTCTTTAGACTCTACCCCTCCTACTGCACCATCACATCTCTTCAATTACTATATTTATAATTCATCTCTCATCTTCAAAGAAGACAAATTATTTTTTTCACCAATATTTATGAAGGATTTAAAAGTTGGTTAGTAAAAAAATGTCAGTCTTTAAATAATTGCTAAGACTGTTTATGCTTGCTACATATTCTAGAGTAAAGGAAGCCCAGTCCACATCCAAATCTTATTTGTAGGATTTTTATAGTATGCTACTTTTAAGAGAATATATTTTTTATTTTTGCCCATGTCCTCTGAAGGGCATATTTTACATCTTTATTCCTCAAGCTATAGATCAAGGGATTCAACATGGGAATAATCATAGTGTAAAAGATGGAAGCCACTTTATCAGTGTCAAATGAGTGACTGGACTTGGGCTGTACATACATAAATATCAAAGTCCCATAGAACACTATGACCACTGTCAGGTGGGATCCACAGGTGGAGAAAGCTTTGTGCCTGCCCTCAGGAGACTTCATTCTGAGAATCATTGCAAGGATGAGCAAGTAAGTCACAAGAACTATCAGAAGAGAGGAAATCAAATTAAAGGATGATAAGATCAAAATCATCACTTCAATTTCATGTGTATTGGCACAAAGCAATGATAACAAGGGGAGACTGTCACAGTAGAAATGACTGACAACATTGTATCCACAGAATGATAAAGTGAAAATCTTCACGGTAACTAGAAGAGACACAAAGATGCAGTAAAGATAGGGAATTACCACCAGCATGTGACATATTCTTTTTGACATGATGACAGTGTAGAGCAGTGGGTTACAGATGGCCACATAGCGGTCATAGGACATCGCTGACAGGATAAAAAGTTCACAAGCAATAAACACAAGAAAAAAAGCAAGCTGTGTAGCACAAAGATGATAAGAGATTGTATTTTTATCTACAATAAAATTTACTAACATTTTGGGCCCCACAGTTGTTGAATATCCAAGATCTGTAATAGCCAGATGTCTGAGAAAAAAGTACATGGGTGTTTGTAGCCTGAAGTCCACCTTGGTGAGGATGATCATGCCCAGATTGCCCACCACTGTGATCATGTAGATGATGAGGAACAGCCCAAATAACGGAGCCTGCAGCTCAGGACAATCTGTGATGCCCATCAGGATGAATTCACCCACCACTGTGAGATTGTGTTTGTCCATCCAAGTTTGTCAGAAAACCTGTTCTGGATAGAGATAACAGAATAGTCTACAGCTTTCAAATGTTGGCACCAGGGAAACATTTATTATAGAAATTAGTGTGGATAAGATGCATCCAAACTTTTCAATTTTGGATATTTGAAAATAAAAATTCCTTAGAAAAATATATTTATTCCTATCTATGGAGACATGGAGGGAGAGGGGGAGAGAGAGAGAGAGTGAGAGAGAAAGAGTGAGAGAGAAGATGAAGAAAAGGAAGGAGGAAAGACGTTGGGAAGAAAAGAGGGATGGAGGGAGGGAGGAGGAGAGAGAGAGGAAAGAGAGAGACAGGGAGAAGAGGGGGAGAAGGGAGGAGGAAAGAGGGAGGGAGGAAGGGGGAAAGAGAAAGAGAGAGAGAGAGAGGGAGAGGGAGAGGGAGAGTAGTTGAGGTATGATGATAATTCCCAACTAGGAGAATTTTACTCACAAAATAACATTATTTAATGTCTAGAAGTATTTTGAGTTTTGGAGGTAAACTGCCGCTAGCATTTCATAGTTAGAGGACAGTTGCTGCTAAGCATTCTACTGTATAAAATTTCCAGCCTCAAATGATATTCAACCCAGAGTATGGATAGTTGAAAGTATGAGAATCCTAGATAGACAGATGGATAGATAGATGATAAGATAGATAGATACTTAGAAAGAAATAGATAGGGAGCCATAAAGATATAGATATAAAACCAAAATGATAGAAGTTTCAAAGTGCAAAAGCTGTGGGAGCCATATATATGTAGACATTTATTGTACTTTCTAAAGTTTTCTACTTGTCATTATAATTACAATCACATAGGGACACTTAATCACATTCAATAATATTGCATGCACATATGTGACTTAAAAGAGTTTCTAGTATAAATTTCAACTCTCTACTTCACAACATAGAACTATAAAATTCCTACACCTGCAGACAGAGAAGCTGAAAATATTAAAACATTTGATAGATATTGGACAGTTGTATAAATAACATAACAAATCCCCACCCTGGGAATTGTTTATATATGAAAAACAAAATACAAAATTTATATGTGTACATACAAGCCTATTGCTCTTTCCTGTAATGTATACAAAAATTTCCTTGGGCAAATAATTTAAGTTATCTAAATCCCTTAACTTCATATGCAATAACAACCTGTCCTGACAGGTTTGGGTGAAGACTGAAAGAGGATTAAATGATCCAGCAGGCTTTTGATATCTGAAAGTAGTCTCCAAAGATCGTGTGTGTGTGTGTGTGTGTGTGTGTGTGTGTGTGTGTGTATGTGTGTGTAACACTTTTAAAAAAATTTAATGGTATCATTAACTTACCTGGAAGGAGTTTTCTTTACATATATATATGTATATATATACACATTCTACTGGAAAGTGGCTTATTTTCTTTTTCAAGTCTAAAATGATAAACAGATGAAGAATAGGTCAATTAGAATGTAATACCTGAAAACTACTCCAATCATTATCCCCATCACAAGAAGAATAAAATAAGACAGGGTGCTGTTATTTGGGATTACTTTCTTCTATTTTAATTATTATTTCAGTATCATCTCATATAAGTTACCTTCATATAAGTTACCTTCATATAAGTTTACTTAAAATATTTTTCAGTAAAATTGAGAAATACTTATTTGTGAATAGCAAATCAGATATATGTTACACACACAAATGTAGGGAAATATGCACAGATCAGAAGGAGAGGTCATTAGAATTGGTTTATAAAAGGAGAATTCAAAATTCTATTTGGAGGAGCCAGGTGTGGTGGCGCACACCTGTAATCCCAGTGGGCTCGGGAGATGGAGGCGGGAGGATCTCAAATTCAAGACCAGAGGCAGTCTGCATAATTTGGTGAGACCCTGTCTTAAAAAGTAAACAAGAACAATGGGCTGGGGTTCCAGCTCAGTGGTCCATTACTTGCAAAACATGCAAGCATGAGGCCCTGGATTCAACCCCCAGTACAGCCAAAAAAAAAAAAAAATCCTATTTGATCAAGGGGTACTATGTTTTAAAAATAAAAGAAAGTTGAAAGTTTTTTTATAATAAAATGTTAATACTTCATATTGTATGACATTTTTACCATAGGGACAAAACAAAATATAATAGTGATGACACATCCTTGGATTCCTATGGGTGAAATATTGCTGTTCATTATTTTCACAAGAACTTCTTCCAAATATGATATAGCACACAAGGCAGGTAAATGTGTATAATAAAAGAAAATACGTCTAAATTTCTCTGATAACCCATAGATTAAAAAGTAAAGCATGGCAGCAGGTGGACTGCATGTTAAGATGATAATGAATTTTGTTAAAAAGAAAACTGGGCACTGACGTTTACTGAGTAAAAATACATATTATAATGAGAATTGTTAGAGACCATAGTCTCTGAGTAAAATCACACAAATTTATATTAGATGCAAAGGTGATTACATGTAATGTGCAATTTACTTAACATATTGCTTACAAAGTTGTGTCCACTTGATAACATCTCCATCACTGTGCGGACATCTATCATATTAAATATGAAGAAGCATATCATATTATAACATTAGAGGAAAACTTATAATAATGCAATAAGAAACATTCTAAATCTTGTTAATTTTTCTATTGGCTTGGTTTGGTTTGTTTGGTTTGCAAATACAAAAAGGTTTTACAAAGTACAGAGGGTTAAGTACCAGTTTTCTCACAAGCAAGGAAAAATAAAAATGTTTCCTCTCAAAACTTCGCATTCAATGGAAAGAATCAGAATTTCTTCCCCATTACTTAGTGTTGAATCCAGGGCCTCTCCCATACTAGGCAAGTGTTCTCCCACTGTGAGGCATCCCCTAGTCCCTTTTCCTTTCCTTTCCTTTCCTTTCCTTTCCTTTCCTTTCCTTTCCTTTCCCTTTCCTTTCCTTTCCTCTTTCTTTCCTTCTCTCTCTCTCTCTCTCTCTCTCTCTCTCTCTCTTTCTTTCTTTCTTTCTTTCTGTTCAGAGAAGGACTTTCTAAATTGAACAGACTGTCTCTGGCCTTGGACTTGAGATCCTGCTACTTCAGCCTTCCCAGTCACTGGAATTGTAGGAGATTCCCAGGGCCAGCAGGAGTTGCCTCTTTATAGTTTACTATTTTACTGAACTTTTACATTTTATTTTTATAACAATACTCAGAAAAATTCAGTCAGATGTTATTGCAAAATGAAGAACATTATATTATGACCATAGAAAATTAGGTACTTAAATTACCCCTAATACTCAAATAGTGCTTTTCACACATCTATGTGAGGGGGAAACTCCAGTTTCCTCATCAAGATTTAGTGACATATATATAAAGGCTGGGATTTAGCTCAGTGGGTAGAGCGCTGCGCTGCAGGCCCTGAGGACCCGAGTTCAATTCCCAGCACCGCAAAAATGGGAGAAGGACCTGGCAATCCACTCCCAAAGCAATCCCGAAGTACTCAGCCATTGAAAACCCTATAAGGGTTGCTATGAGTCAGATACCAACTCGACAGCACCTAACAACAACAGCAACATATACTTCTTCACATAATCAACTCAGGTTAATTTTTTTTGTAGGGTCACCAAAAGAACCTAGAGTCAAAAATATCTGAGGATTGGAATGACATCAGAATGAGACACTGAATCCATTCATTTTCAAATTCTGCTGTTTAAAAAAATCATGTCCTTTTATTTATGCTTTATCACTTCATTTTTGGATGCCATTAGGTATAAAATTATGTATATATGATTAAATATATTTTAAAAGAAAACACACTTTTGTGTTTTTTAAAAGATGCTTAGAGCATTTATCATCTCAGACCTAGATGAAAATATTCAAAAAATTAATATGAAGGAACAAAGAGAGAGGTCCCACTGCTACTCAGATCCCACAGAATAGTAGAAATCACAGAAAACAAATCAGAAATGGCCACTTATATTAGACAGTAAGGACAGAGCACAATGTGACTATTTCTGTATATACTGGTAACACAAGGTATTACAAGAAACTATCCGTCTTTGTTACCTGTAATGAAACCACTCTCTTCAATTTTCCCTGTGCTTTTAAACACAGTGTTTTTAATATCAATTTATATGTTGTTAAAACTTTGGAGATTCTCCCTGAGGAGATGTCACATAGTCTGTGGATTATCTTTAAAGCATTTGGGAGCATAATGAAATGCCCAGAGATTTTCCACTAATTGTCAGGGAAAATTAGTATGCAATTGTGACGTTATATATGTATGTATTTATGTATGCATGTATGTGTTTTACTAACCAGCAACTCCATATGTGCGTATTTATACCAAAGCACTCTTGTCAGAGGTTGAAAGATATATTAGTATTTTCACATTCATTGCAGAACAACTTGCAATAGCTAAGAGGAACATGATCTGAGTATCTATTCATGGATGAATACATAAGGAGTTGTTGTTGTTGTTGTTAGGTGCCGTCGAGTCGGTATCCGACTCATGGCGACCCTCATAGGGTTTTCAATGGCTGACTGTTTCAGGATTGCCTTGGGAGTGGATTGGCAGGCCCTGCTCCCATTTTTGCGGTGCTGGGAATTGAACTTGGGTCCTCAGAGACTGCAGCACAGCGCTCTACCAACTGAGCTAAATCCCAGCTCCACATAAGGAGTATGCATTCTATAAAAACAATGGAATATCATTCAACCTTAAAAATGTAATATGTGATAGCACGAATGAATTTGGAGAACATTATGCTAAATAGAATAAACCAGATGTTACATGATTCCAATTACGTGATGCACATTAAATATTTAATCATATCAAATCAGAAAGTAGAATGGTGGTTGCAAAGAGCTAAATATTAGAGCAAAAGAAGTGGACCCTCTAGACAACATGTCTAAAATACATAAGATACAGTCTAGCCATCCTTGCTTCCAAGGAGCACTCCAGTCGCATACTTTCTAGGATGAATCTGTTGGTTCAGTCAACAGTCCATAAAATAGTCAATATTCATCTCCAGCACCATAATTCAACTGCATCAACTCTTTTTCTGTACCCCTACTTCAATGTCTAGCTTTCACAACAATATGATACCACTGAAAATATCACGGCATAAGTCAAGCACACCTTAGTTCTCAAAGTGACATCTTCATTTTTCAAGACTTTAAAGAAGTTTTTTGCAACAGCTTTTCCCAGTGCAATTCACCTTTGGATTTCATGACTACTGCTTCTGTAGATGTTGACTGTATAAACAAGGAAGGCAAAATCTTGGACAACCTGAATTTTTTCTCCATTTATCATAAAGTTGTGTATTGACCCAGTTGTAATGAGTTTTCTTTTATTGATTTTGAAGCACAATCCATACTTAATATTCTAATTTTAATATTCAACAGTAAATGTGTCAAATTCTCTTCATTTTCAGCAAGCAGAGTTGTTTGATATGCATAATGTAGGTCATTAATGAGTCTTCCTCTAATCCTGATGCCATGTTCTTCTTCCTAAAGTCTAGTTTATGGGATTATTTGCTTATTATCTATGAATCTCGTCAATGTAAAAAGAACGACCTCAGTGACATTCTTCATGGTGAAATCTCATAGAAGAAAGATGAATGTTTCCATAAACTGAAGTTCGTATTACTATGAAAGAATGATCAGCACTGTGATCTATAACTAATTACGTATATGTGAATGAATGTATATGAACACATGAATATAAATATGCTTATACAAGTACATGTACATACATATATATGCATGATTTCCCTGCAGCAGGTCAGAAGATAGTGACGTGGTGGGTTGCTGAGTGTTCACCTCACTCATCCAACCTCAGGTGGAATATATGTTTACATAATTTACACAGTGACTGAAATCATGTCATTTTTGAAACCATCCATTTAGCTAGTTAATGTACCACTGAATGCTATTAGCTTTCTTCATATTAAATCACACTAAAGCACAAAGTTAGTGGCTTCAATAATTTCTTCTGTTATCCCAACAGTTGAGATGTTATGTCAGGGAAGATCACTGGGATACAGCCAGAATTCTAGATCTCATAGCAATTGTGTTGAATGATTTACTATAATACACTCTCCTGTTGAATGTGGACATTAATATGTACTTTATGAGATTGTCATAAATGCTCAAGGATAACTTATGTCAAAATATGTCCCTTCTAAATAATTTTAATTATAGGAAATGTTTGTTTAGATTAGTTCTACAAAGTATTTTCAAGATTATATTAAATGAAATGCATTTTGTGTTATGATATTTTCCTCTGCCAATTATTTAAAAATTTTGAGTTAGTTTTAGAGAATAAAAAGTTATGTGAATTGTGTAATCTTTAAAAAAATACACATGCTATTTATTACAACTCTAATTTATTAATTACTTTACTTTTTTAGTGAATGAAACATTTCAGTTTATCCTGAGACAGGAATTTATACCATATGCAAAAAGAACATTTAAACTGGTCTGAGTAAGTCAATTTAAGTACATGTTCAAAGGATTAAAAATTCTATAGAAGAAAGTAACTGTGATCTTGAAAACTGAATAATATAGGAGAAACTTTTAAAGTGTAAGCTAATGTACTTCTGTTAACTCAAGTTGACTAGATTGTAGAAAAATCTTAAAAATCAAACTTATTTTATATCACGCCTGCAGCCATGCCATTGTGGCATCTGATCCCTTCAGATCGTGGATGATAAGCAGGGTCAGACCTAGTTAGTACTTGGATGGGAGACCGTATGGGAATATCACTTGCCTTAGGCTTGAGAGAAGGACCTGGAAACCCACTCCCAAACAACAATCAGCCATTGAAAACCCTATGTATATTAGAGAAACATTAACTATAGTGTTTCAACTGTTGTGCACATAGGATTGCTATGAGTCAGACACAGACTTGACTGCACCTAACAATAACAGCAATATTGTATACCACACTAAGTTGGCAAAAGATGAGAAAAAATGATAACAGCCATTTGTTGAGCACCACTCAGGGACTGAAAAAGTCAATATTGTTAAAATGTCCACACTACCCCAAGTGATCTACAGTTTCAATGCAATTCCAATCACAAAACCAATAACCTGCCTTCGTCAAAGATCTATAAAGTCCTAAAATCTATATGGAATAATAAACACACACACAGAGGCAAAGGCATCTTGAGCAAAAAGAAAAACAGTGAACTACTTTCTTTCAAAATATACTATATATTTTAGTATACTATAGTATACTATAGTATACTATAGTATACTATAGTATACTATATTTTAGTATACTATATATTATAGTATATATACTATATACTACAATAATCAAATCAGCATGGTATTGGTATAAAAGCAAACTGAGAGACCAATGCTTCAACACTCTCCAGTATAGAAATTAACCTATGCATCTACTGTGAATCGGTTTTCAACAAAGGCAAGGATATGCATTGAGGAAATGACAGTCTTTTCAATATGTGGTGCTCAGAAAATTGGATAGCTATATGCACAATAATGAAATTGTACCCCTATATCCCATCAATTCTACAGAAACCCATTCAAAATGGATGAAATATTAAATGGAAGATCTAAAACTTTGAAACTACCAGAAAAAACATAGTGAAAATTCATAAGAACATTAAAATAGGCAAGGATTTGTGTGGAAATTTTTTAAAAAGCATAAGTGTACATGTGATTTTTCACAAAACTGAACATTTTCTCAGTTATGGAAACAATCATCAGAGTAACAAAAGACAATACACAGAATGGGAGAAAATGTTTGTGTTCTATGTCTGATACGTAGTTAATATTCAGAATATACATGGAACAACAAAAACTTAATTGATAAAAATTAAATATTCCATTTAAAAACGTCAATAGATCCAAATATATATTTCTCAAAAGAAGACATATAAATTGAAACATTACATGAAAAAATAATAAAATATATTGTCATCAGGGAGATGCAAATACAAACCACAATGAGATATCCCATCCTCCCAGTAAGAATGATTGTTACCAAAAGACTAAAGGTAACCTGTGATAGCTAGGAAAGATAATGGCTGAATATAGTTCAAAGTAAGGACAATTACAAATGCATCAAAAGATTGCAAGGAAGCATTAAACATATTCAATTATCTGGGGCCTTAATATGATATGATATGGAAATAAATCAATAATTAATATTCACATCCAAATATATAATCTATTTATTCATTTCATATTACTACTCATTTAATAACATTTCTCTGGGGCTGGGATTTAGCTCAGTTGGTAGAGCGATGCTCTGTAGTCTCTGAGGTCCCAGGTTTGATTCCCAGCACCAGAAAAATGGGAGAAGGATGGGGCAATGCACTCCCAAGGCAATCCCGAAATAATCAGCCATTGAAAACCCTGTGAGGGTCACTATGAGTCAGACAGGGCCAACGCACCTAACAACAACAATAACATTTCTCTAGTTTTAATATTTTAAAAATATTCAAATATATTAACTCAGATTTTGCTTTAGTTACCTAGAGTAAGGGGAATGTAGTTCAATTAAACAGTAAAGCTATAGTATAATAGAGGAGAGTAAAAAGGTAATAAATGCAGTGCAGTATGAGGAACATCTTGGCCATGGTAACTGTGAACTATGAAAGTCACTATAAATGGGAAGTAGTAAAACACACAAAAAAATTCACCCCTGCAGGAGGTGCTGAACAAATGGCTGTTACCATTTATCTCCTCTTTCTTCAACTTATTGTGGTATACACAATGTTGCTGTTGCTAGGTCCTGTCGAGTTGGTATCCAACTCATAGTGACCCTATGTACAACAGGGGAAACAGTATTGTTAGTATTTCTCTGCTATTCATAGTTTTCCATGGCTGATTTTTTAGGAGGGGGAGTGGGTTACCAGGTCCTTCTCCAAAGCCTATAGTATCTGGTGTTCCCAGGTTGTCTTCCACCCAAGTACTAACCAGGCTCCACTCTGCTTAGCTTCCAAAATCTGACCAGATTGGAAACCACAGTGGTATGGCTGCAGGTGCATTAGTGAATTAGGATACCATTATATAGAATTTTTAGTTTGTTTAGTTTGTTTGTTTGGTCCCCCTGCTGTTTTGAGATTAAATAATAATTCTTGGGGTAGATCTATTGAACTTTTCTCTTTCTGTCAAACTTTAACCTAGGTTTATCTTGTTTTTTTTTTTTTTTGGCGGGGGAGGGGGAATATTAAGCCCAAGGTCTTGTACATGTAAGGCAAGCCTTTCATCACTGAGCTACATACTCAGCCATTCCAGTCTATCTTGAAATCTAGTAGTCAGAATAGTAACTCTTAAAATTATATCTCATATTTCTTACAAGCTTTCTTTATAGCTGTCTATTCTGTTTTTCTCTTTTGATTGTTTATTCTCACCTGGCTAGACTTAAAAGCTCACTAATTCTGTCTTTGGTTGATCTATCCTCCCGTCAATGCCTTCTATAACATTTGAAAATTTACTCAGTATACTTTTCTGCTTGAACTTTTATACTTTTAATGCTTCTATTTCTCTGGTCAATTTCTTCTTTATTATATTAAATCACTTTTCTATGTTTTCTTGAATCTCACTGAGCTAAAACATATCTTTAAAATTCTACATCAAGGATTTCTCCCATACTTTTTACTATCTGGTCAACTTCTAGAATATTTTCTAAATTAATTATTATTTTTAAACTATTTTATGTTCTGAGAATCAAACACAGATCTTCACACATGCTGGGTAATTGCTCTATCATTGAGCTATGACCCTAGTCATTGACACCTTATTTTGAGCAATAAATGAGTTCATAGTTTCCTGGAGCCTTTTGATGCTCATTGGGATAGAATTTCATGGGGCAGTGAGAGATTAAGTTTTCATTCCAGTCTTTCCAACTTAGTCCTTTTTGAGCTTGCTCTTCCAGAATTTTTAGCCATTCTGCTCATTTTCAGTGAGACTGCAATTATTTACAATGCGTAGTAAATACTAGAGAGCAATTTAAGTTCAGATTTCCCACAAGTCCTTCATTGGTGTCTTTTTGTTACAGTACTAGAGAGGGATTCAAGCCCAGGTGGGTCCCAAATTAGAGCTGGTATACTGTCCACATGAAATGGGAGATTCCCCAAAAATTGTAGCCCATCCTCTGTGGCTAGGATAGGCTGAAATGCGTCACCACAGTCATTGACCTGATGCCCACCACTGAGGGATTCTGGTTAGGTCTGGGATGAATCTCCATGGAAAAAGTAGCTCCAGGCTCCTGTCCCAGGCCTATGCCAACAAAGACCCTGTATCATACTCTTCCCACATCCCAGAAAAAACAGCATAGCACTGGTTAAGGTTAGGCCTACACTGCTATGTGCTACCTAAAGCTGAATTACATTAATGGTCCATGATTATCACAGACAGCCATTGGTGATTCTGCCCTGAAGGTTATTGTTGTTGTTGGGGGCTCTTCAGTTGAATCTAACTCATAATGACCCTTGTAAACAAAACAAAACTCTCCCCAACACTGTGCCATGCCAGGCAGTATGTCAGTGGTTCTGTGCTATTCATAGTGTTTTCAGTGGCTGATTGTATTGGGACTTTCTTCATTAAGAATTTCTCCAATGTGTTTGTTAATATCTGCTGAAAGAAAAATTACCATAAATCATTTCTTATTATGTTGTTGTTGAGTCAGATCTGACTTGTTGCAACCCTATGTACAATGGAACAAAACATTGTCATACAGTGTTCCATGAACACAGTCTTTTTAAGTTTGAGACCAATATTTTAGCTACTATATTTTTTCTCATTTTGAGTCATGGCCTATCAGCAAAAGGAGGTTCCAGGGGCTTTACTCCATTCCCGATACTGAGGAGGCAACTCTTCCTCAATCATTTCTTGAATATCTTCCAGCTTAGGAGGCTCATGTCCCAGCACAATATTTCACAATGTTTCTCTGCTATTAATAGATTTTAAGGGGCTAATTATTTTTGGAGTGGGTTGCTAGGTCCTTCTCCTTAGTCTGTCTTAATCTGGAAGCTCAGCTGAAAGATGTCCACCATGGGTGTCCTAGCTGCTATCTGAAATACCAGTGGCATAGTCCCCAAAGCATGGCAAACTGACAGACACTTGGGGATTGGTTATCATACAAAACTAAAACCACAGATGGCAATTATAAGGACATTCTAAATGTCCTCAATACTTTTTCTATCCTTCTTTTTGTAAATTGCATTGAAATTTCTGAATTACTATTATATAAATTATGAAATAGTACTGACTTCAATTATTTTAGAAAGCAATGAAGCTACATGAAAGTTCTTGGTTTTTAACTCTTAGGTACTATATTGAAAATATAAAATTTCAAACAGAATTTATATCTGTAGTGTTTTCTTATGTATGCATATGAATATACAAATATCTAATAGTTAGGTATGTAATGTTGAAACCCTAAGTAGAATAAATCCACTGTATAATTCTTTAGTAATGCTTATCTCCACAAGAAAGTATAAATGCTCTTTTCTTATTCAAATGGATTGTTTTTATTTTTATTTGATTGGCTATAGAGAAATTTCATTACATCGTGTCATACTAAAGAAACACATCAATCTCTTTATGATGTAAATAAAATGCCAGAATTTTAAATATTAAAAATAATAATAAACATGGAGAATTTTAGAGGGGGTTACAGATGGAAAATATCCAAAAATGCATGATAAATGTGTACATGAATGTACAAAGTATTACATTCACTAGAAACATAACATAGCTAAAATTGTGAGATTGTTTGCTTCCTCCAATTTAGAATATCAAATTTATACATTCAAATATCCAACCCTAAGAAAAGATACTACACTTTGTGTTGAACTATGAGGAAAGCCACAAGTAATTTACTACATTTACATTATGACAGAATAAAATTTTAAAAAAGATTATGTTTCAAAAAATTATTCTTTACATTTAGAATGATAAGAAAGGGTAAGTATCCATTAGATAAAAACAGAGTAAGGAATCAAGATCAGGCCAATTAGAGAAGGAAAAAAAAAAGAAATGGAATGGAAAAGGCAGGACTTGAGAAAAGTATGTAAATTGGGGGGTTCACACACAATGAATTAAACAAAATTAGATCCTGATGCTATGGATTGCTGAATAGCAAAATATGTTGTGTTAATATACTCTCACATATTATAGAATGAGCCCTCATGAGAGAAAAGAAAAAGAATGAAGTTAAAATCTTCATGGGGAATAGGAGCATTCATATGACTGATTCCTTCAAATCATCAGGCTATGATCAGCTTCTTGATAACAAAATCATTTGATTAAAACACAACCCATAGAAACATTTGAAGCCTGAAATACAAAGACTATATTTACCAAAAAGAGAACCACATACATGAATACACACAAGGATACTAGAAAGCTTGTTGTGGTAGTGGAGAATTACACAAATAACATTTTAAGTCCATTTTTGTACGTACTATTCCTTTTTACCCCCATATCGCATACAACTCTGCAACCTGTTTTTATGGCCTATAGACCCAAACCTTACTCTAATTTGCAAGATCACACACACACACACACACACACACACACACACACACACACACATATATGTATGTATGTATATATATGTGTGTATATATATGTATGTATATGTATATATATGTATGTATGTGTATGTATATATATATATATATATATATATATTAGTACTGGTGGTTGAACCCAGGGCCCACTTTTTTAGTTTTTGAAACAAAGACTTGCTAAATTATGAAGACTCCCCCTGGCCTCAAACTTGTGATCCTCCTGCCTCTGCCTCCCAAATCGCTGGGATTACAGGCAGGTGTCACCATGCCTGGCAGAATTATTATGTTTACAATTCATCTGCCCTGCTCAAGAAAAGGAAAAGCTTTACTCCTTTGTTAACTCATGTATTTATCATATTTGGAAGTGTGATTGTTTCCAAGAAGACTCGTAGTTAACTATATGTTGAATCTATATGTGCTCATGGGAAACCAGAGCAGGTACACACTCAAAACTGCTTTGAAGGATGCATATTGTTAGCAGATTTTTAAAAAGGGTTATTGCATATTTTTTTACATGTTCTTTGTAGGGCACATTTTACATCTTTGTTTCTCAAACTATAGATCAAAGGATTCAACATGGGGATGATCATTGTGTAAAATATAGAAGACATTTTGTCACTATCAATTGAGTGTCTAGACTTAGGCTGCACATACATAAATATCAAAGTCCCATAGAACACTGTGACCACTGTCAGGTGGGACCCACAGGTGGAAAAAGCCTTGCGCCTGCCCTGAGCAGACTTCATCCTGAGAATGGCAGTGAGGATGAGCAGGTAAGACACAAGAACTATCAGAAGAGATGAAATCAGATCAAAAGCTGCAAACATCATTATTATCACCTCAACTTCATGAGTATTTGAGCAGATCAAAGATAACAATGGGATACAGTCACAGAAGAAATGATTGATGACATGGTAGCCACAGAATGATAAAGTGAAAATTTTTATTGTGACTACAAGAGACATAAATGTACAGTACAGATAGGGAATTGCCACTAGTGCCCAACACACTCTTTGTGACATGATGACAGTGTAGAGCAGTGGGTTACAGATGGCCACATAGCGGTCATAGGACATCGCTGACAGAATAAAAAGTTCACTACCAATGAATAAGAGAAAGAAAGCTAGCTGTGTAGCACAAAAATGATAGGAGATTGCATTTTGATCTCCAATAAAATTTACTAACATTTTGGGCCCCACGGTTGTTGAATAACCAAGATCTGTGAGAGCCAAGTGTCTAAGAAAAAAGTACATGGGCGTTTGTAGCTGGGAGTCTACCTTGGTGAGGATGATGATGCCCAAGTTGCCAACCACTGAGATCATATAGATGATGAAGAACAGTCCAAATAACGGAGCCTGCAGTTCAGGACGATCTGTGATGCCCATCAGGATGAATTCATTCACAACTGTAAGATTCTGTTCTTCCATTCAACTTTATCAGAAAATCTTTTCTGGATAGAGATAAAGACATAGACAATAGCTTTCATATGTTATCACCTGTGGGACATTTATTATGCAAAGTAGGATAAATATGTCTAGACTTTCCAAGTCAGCATATTTGAAAACAAACACATTTGCATAGATGAATTTGCATAGATAGAGATACAGACAGTAGTGTTTCTGTGATTCTCATCTAAGGTAATTTTACTGACAGAATACTCATTGCGATCAGTGGGAGAAAGAAGAAATTATGAAAGTAATGAAGGGTAAATATGATGAAAATATATGCATTATATGCATATATGAAAATATGATCATGATACCCATTTTTTGTACAATTATAAAATCTCTAAAAATAAAGAAGATTATTCAATATCTAGAGGCATTTTGCTTGTTCCTTCTTGGGGGTGAACTGTTCTTGGGATTTGAAGGTTAATAGAGGCCAGATAACTGGTAAACATTTTACTCTAATATTCAATCCCAAACAAATTTCATACCAGTAACTTTGTTCCAGTGTTAAGGAATTCTTTTAGAGAGATAAATAGACAGATAGAAACATGATAGAGATGAAGATGGAGATATATAGATAGATGAAGGGAAAAAAGAAAATGTTTTAAACATTGCTAAAATTTTCTTGTTATGTAGATTATTGTTGTTGTTTTTGTTGTTATTAGGTGCTGTTGACTCCTGTCTGACTCAGCGATCCTCACAGGGTTTTCAATGGCTGATTGTTTCAGGATTGCCTTGGGAATGTATTGCCACATCCTTCTCCCATTTTTGTGGTTCTGGGAATCAAACTCAGGGCCTTATAGACTGCAGAATGGCACTCTACCTACTGAGCTACATCCCAGCTCATTATATAGATTAGTAAAGGATAATTATTGTTCTGTTCTTAAGTTTTCTATTTGTTTTAAAATAATTATAATTATATAGTGGCATTTAACAATTACATTCAGTAATAGGGCATAATATATATATTAGAATTATACAAGTTTTTCTAATGACAAATTCCAAAAATGCATACAAATCCCTACCTCAGAATAAGTTGTTGTTGAGATATATTGATCCTATGTACAAAAGAATGAAGTACTATCTAACACTATTGTCAGTGCTTCTCTGTTATTCATAAGATTTTTCAATGGCTGATTGCTTCTGGAGTGAGCTGCCAGGTCCCACTCCCATTTTTTGTGGTGCTAGGGATCAATCTGGGGCCTCTGAGTGCACAGAGCTAGCACTCTATCAACTAAGGTAATCCCCAGCACTATTTCAAAGTATGTTGTTGTTGTTGTTAGGTGCCGTCGAGTCGGTATCCGACTCATAGCGACCCTCATAGGGTTTTCAATGGCTGACTGTTTCGGGATTGCCTTGGGAGTGGATTGCCAGGTCCTTCTCCCATTTTTGCGGTGCTGGGAATTGAACTCAGGACCTCAGAGACTGCAGCGCAGTGCTCTACCCACTGAGCTAAATCCCAGCTCATTTCAAAGTATAGTCTTATAAAATTCTTATATTTACAGATAGTGTAGCTGATAGTGTTAACACATCTGATAAATATTGGACAGATACATGAATTAAAAACCTGCAACAGATTACATAGGAAATTATCTTTCTGTGAAGAAAAAAATAAAAAATATATGTCATCTCTTTTTTTAAAGATAAGTTCTCCCCATATTTCAGAGGCTGGCCTTGAACTCCTTATATAGCCAAGTCTTGCCTCAAAGTTCAGATCTTTCTGCCTCTTCCTTGGAGTGTTGGTATTTTTTACTTTTTAGGTGATAATCATTTCTTTGTGTATATGTACATACCTTTTCTGCACAGGAAGTCAACTTCTTTAGCAGGGGTAAAGTGATGAATGCATGGAGGATAGGTCAATTAGGACATAGCACATGAAAATTTCCCCAGTCTCTACCTCACTCTGTTCCCGACTGCATGATTAAAATAAGACAATCAATGTACTAATGTTTTTCAGTACTTATCTTCTATTATTTATCAATTTAATAACATTTTAATGTAAATTACATTTACATTAACCTATTGAAAATGTAATTCTCCCCCTGTGGATATTTTCAGTCTAACAGAAATGTACTTACTTGAATGTAACAAGTCTAATATATTCATTGTGGAAGAGCATAAGAAACTATGAGGAAATCTGAGCAAATTTTGAAAAAGAGTCATTGTTATTGATTTTATATAATGACTCATAATGTTGCTTTTGGATAAAGGGCTACTATACACAAAAGGGGCCTGTGGCTTAGCTCAGTTGGTAGAGTGCTGCTTTCCTCTCTCTGAGTCTGGGTTCAATCTGCAGCACCACAAAAACAGGAGAAGGACATGGCAATCCACTCTCCAACCAATCAGCCCTTGAAAACTGTGAGCATCACTATGAATGGGACCTGACTCAATACCACCTAATAACAACATACTAAAGGCACCTACCATTGAGTGACAGGGGTTTAGCTTAATTGGCAGAGTGCTGCTCTGTAATTCCTAAAGACCTGGCTTTCATCCCCAGCACTGAAAAAATGGGAGAGGGATGTGGCAGTCCACTCCCAAAAAACCAATCCCAACACAATCAGCCATTGGAAACCCTATGAAAGCCACTGTGAGTTGGAGCCAATTTAAGAGCACCTAACAACAACACGTATTAAAGAAAATAAAAGTTGAATTTTGTGTTTGTTTTGTTTGTTTGCTTGTTTTGTTTTGTTTTGAGACAGAGCCTTGCTATGTGGCCCTATCTGGCCTGGAACTTGCTATGTAGAAGACGCTGGCCTCGCACTTGTGGTGATCCTCCTTCCTCTGCCTTCTGAGAGCTGAGATACAGGAGTACACCACCATGCCTGGCTTAAATTTTAAAATAATTTTTATAATGTTGGGCTTTTTATTTATTTATTTATTTATTTATTTTGCAGTACTGGGGGTTCAACCCAGGGTCTCACACTTGCATGCTTTGCAAGTGCTGGACTACTGAGCTGCACCCCCAGCACATTTTTTTAATTTTTGAGATAGGGTCTTGCTAAGTAACCCAGACTGCCTCTGGTCTCGAACTTGCGATCCTCCTGCCTCTGCCTCCTGAGCTGCTGGGATTACAGGAGTGTGCCACTGTGCCTGGCTTTAATGTTGGGCTTTGTACAAGATTTTTACTATGGTACACACCACCATAGAGACAAAAATGTAATAAATATGAAATATTCATGGATTCATGGATTTTTTGTGGAATTCTCTGCATAATATGGCAAAAGAACTTCTCCCAAATATGATATAGCACATTATGCAGGCAAGCAAGTTAAGAATTAAATACCTGTAATATTACAGAGATTAAAAAATAGTAGCAGGTGAATAACATTTTAAGGAGAGATAAATATTGACATAAAAATTTTGAGCAACAATTTTCCATTTATAAATTTTAAAAAATAGAACTAACACACTTAACAGTGAAGACTGTAGTTACTGCTGCTTATCCATGTTGTTGTTTTGTGTGACTTGGAGACCTTCACAGGGTTTTCAATGGCTAATTGTTTCCGGACTGTTTTGGGAGTGGATTGCCACATCCTTCTCCCACGCCAGTACATGAGCTACAGGCAAACAAATACATTCATACAACTTATTATATATGAAGCTGATCTCATGTAATTTGTGCTTATGTCACAGCAAATATACACTTAAATTTGCACTTAACTTACATAAAATATGTAGTTTTGGACATCTGATATCCTACCCTCCCCTATTCAAACATCTTTCCTATGTTACATAAAACAAAGTATATCAGTTCATAACATTAGAGAAATACATTCAGTAACTCCAGTCAGAAACATAATTTAAATATTTTTGTTGCTCTCATTTGGCTTGGTTTGTAATCATGAAATACTATAAAATAACATGCACATAATATGCAAGTTCTAATACCTCTATAAGGTAAAGAAATATACAGCTGTTTACTCTCAGCACTGTTAAGAGTTTAATGCACCAAACTGAATTGGTTGCTCATAGTTTACTAATCTTTACTAAATAATCAAGTTTAATGTTTAAACCTATACTGCTAGAAAAATTTAGTTAGTTCTCAGTGCAAACTAAAGAACATTTTTCCAATACCATAAAACTGGGTAAGTAAAAGTCTCCTGATAGTAAAAATTGGTTTGCATGTCTCAGTGTGAAGTGGAAATCCCCATTTACTTTATGAAGAGATCAAGAATAAATCTCCTTCACACAATCATTTAGGTAACTTAAGTGTTAAAATATTTTGAGACACTATGAAATTACTAGAGCAGCTGAATATTTAAGTATCAAAATGAGAGACAACATTGCTTACTGCTTCAATTTCTGCCTTAAAAATCATATCCCTTTACATTTCATCTCTCATTTTTGCTATATGTTAGATGTCAAATTATCACAGCAGGAAAAGAAAACCCAAGACCTTGTACATGCTGGGCAAGTGGTCTACCACTGAATTGCACTCCCAGCCCACCTTTTTTCATTTTTTATTTCTAAATTTTGAGACACGGTCTTGCTAAGCTGCACAGGTTGTCTCTGACCTCAAATATGCCATCCATTTGCCCCAACCTACTGAGTTTCTGGGATTACTGGCATGCACTAAGTCACCAGGCTAAAATTAAATATTTCTAAGAACATATAGAATGTATCCTTATGAGCATTTAACCTCTTAACAAGAGAACATAATTAAAACTTCATATGAAAACAAAGAAGAGAGGTCCTGTCGCTGCTCAGGCATCATGAAGTTGTAGAAATCACAGAAACCAAATCAGAAATTTCCCCTTACATTAGATGACAAAGCAATAGCAAAAGTGACCATTGACTTAGGTTTTGATATCATAGGGCAGTACATCAAAAATTCTGTCTTTGTTACCTATAATGAAACCTCTGTCTACTTTCCCCCATGTCTTTCCTAACCTGAGACGTGTAGGGACAATTTATGCATTTTTTTTCAAATTTAGAGACTCTCCCAGAGGAAATGCAAAGTGATTTGTTGATCAATACAAAAGCATTGGAATGCTTAATGAATTACCTGGAGACTACACATTAATTGTCGGGGAGAACTTTTCTTTGGATTTCAGTTTATTTATTTCATAATAGGAACAAGCAAAACCACTTCTGGGTTTCATTTAAAAGTATTGCTCTTAGGATCTCAAAGAGATATTAGTACATGCGTAGTCATTGCAGAAGAACATGTTGTTGTTAGGTGCCATCAAGTCGTGTCCAATTCATAGAGACACTCATGGGGTTTTCAATGGCTGATTGTTTCGGGATTGCCTTGGGAGTGGATTGTCATGTCCTTCTCCCATTTTTGTGATGGTGGGAATTGAACCCAGGACCTCAGAGACTGCAGAGTGGCACTCTACCAAGTGAGCTAAATCCCAGCCAAGTACAAAAATAAAATGTGGTAAATACAAATATTGGCATATTATTCTTCCTCAAGGAAATGATATCCTGCCATATGCAATCACAAGGATTTATCTGAACAAAGTGAGGCTAAATAAAATAAACTAGTTATAGAAAGCAAACTGCATGATATCATTTTCATAAGGCATAGAAATGACTGAAACTTACAGAGTTGGACATTGTAGCACTGCTTGCAAAACCAGATTTGGAAGAAATGAGAAGTTGCTAATCAATCAGCACAAAGTCTAAATTATGGAAAATAAATAAATCCCAGAGCTCTTGAAACATTGTCCTGGTAGCTAACAGTACTTTACTGTACATTTGAAATATTCAGAATGGAGATTTGATGTTCAGCATAATCACATAAATTTATAAAGGAAAAAGGAATGGAGCCTCAATACATGCTACAATTGATAGGAATTTTGAAAATGTTATACTAATTCAAAGCAGTCAGGCCTCCAAGGTCACTATACTATTTGTCCTTTAATGAAATTTCCAGAATAGAAAATGTGGATCCACATAGAAAAAAAGATTACCAGGTGCTGAAGGAATTGAGGAATGGGGAGAAATAATTGAACAGGTAGTTTGTGGTGATGGAAATATTTTAAAACAGTTAATTACATGAACTTAAATGTTGAATTATTTTTGGTAAGATTCACAACCAAAAGGCCTGGAATAAATAAATGCTTAAGTATTTCATAGGACACCAACATGAGAGATTGAATCATTGTTGCTTCAATTTCTGTCTTAATTATTACAACTAGATAGTGGTGATGGTTGTACAATGTGAAAAATGTAACAATTACAAACTTATCATTCCCTTTTAAATATTTAACTTAATGGCCTGTTAATTTCAACTGGACAATTTAATTTTAAATAAACTTAAATATAATTTTGTGTGTTTGCTATGTATGTTTCTTCTTAGCGAAGTGCCTAATCATGTGTTTTGTCCAAGTCATTTGAGTTTATTTTTGGCAATAAATTGTGTCTACAATATGCAATGAGATAATTGTTTTAATTAATTTATAATAGCTTTTGGTTTATGGAAGTTTCATATATGGTGCACTCAAAATAGTTTGAATTTCAAATCACCCTAATTAGGGACAACATAAAATTA
>VMDO01026352.1:0-26861 GCA_007922755.1 Pedetes capensis | reverse complement strand
TTTTTTTTAATTTTAAAGACAGAGTCTTACTATGTAGCCCAGCATTTCCTTGAACTCAATATCCTCTTGCCTCCGTCTCCCCAGTGCTGAAATTACAGTGATATGCCACCACACCGGGCCTCTTACTATATTTTCTTTTTCTTTTTATTTTTTAAGTACTTGGGTATTGAACACAGGGCATAGTGCATGCTACACAAGTGCTCTACCACTGATCTGTACTCCCAGTCTCCTTTTTTATTTATTCATTTTTACCTTGACAGGATCTTGATACAGGCTGCCTCTGGCCTTGAACTCTAGCTCATCTTCCCTCAGCCTCTCAAGTTGCTGGATTATAGGCATGCACCCTGGCACCTGGCTTATTGTAGTTTTGACTTGCATTTTCATGATTAGTTGTGTTGAGAATCTACACTTGTTGGCCTTTTTTTTCCCCCCTTAATGTGATATTTGGGGGTTGAACCCAGAGCCTTGTACATCCTCTACCATTGGGCTGCACCTGGGCCATTTTTTAATTCTTATTTTGAGTTAAGGCCTCTCTCAGTTACCCAGTCTACCTCATGCCTTGAACTGGGGATCCTCCTGGCTTTGCTTCCCAAGTTACTGGAATTATAGGCATGCACCACCTCACCTAGTTACCTATTGGCCATTTGAATGTCTTCTTTTGAAACAGATCTTTTTAGATTTATTACCCATTTTTAAGTTAGGTTTTATTTTTGCTATTGAGTTTTTGGAGTTCCTCCTGTATTCTGAACATTAACCCCTTGTCAGTGTATAGTTTGCAGATATTTTCTCCCTTTTTGTAGATCGTTCCTTCATTTTGATGATTGTTTCATACACTGTGCAGAAGCTGTTCATTTTGATGCCATATTAATTGTTATGTTTGCTTTTGTTTCCTGTGCTTTTGGGTCTTGTCCAAAAAATTCTTGCCCAATCCAATGTCCTATAGTGTTTCCCCTATATTTTCTTCTAGTGGTGCGTTGTTTCAGATCTTTTCTCCTTCTTTCTTTCTTTTTTATTTTTTTGCAGTACTTTGGGGCCAAACCCAGGGCCTTGCACACACTTTGCAAGTGCTTTGCCACTGAGCTGCATCCCCAGTCCCTTTTTTATTTTATTTTTTAAAATGGAGACAGGTCTTGTTAAGTTGCATAGGCTGCCTCTGGCTTGAGCTTGTGATCCTCCTGCCACCGCCTCCCAATTCACTGGGATTACAGGCATGTGCCACTGCACCCAGCTATTGTTTCAGAATTTCAATTAAATCTTTAATTCACTTTAGTTGATTTTTGTAACTGGTGAGGCAGAAAGGTGCGGTGTCATTTTTTCTGCGCAGGAGTGTCCAGTTTATTTAGCACCATTTGTTGACCAGACTTTTCTACAATGTGTGTTCTCAGAACCTTTGTTGCAGATCAGTTGGCTATAGATATGTGGGTTTACTTTTGGGATCTATGCTCTATTCCATTGATTGGTACATGTGTCTGTTTTTATGCCAATACTATGGGGTTTTGATTACTAGAGCTTAGTAGTATATTTTGGGTCAATTAGTGTTATGCTTCCTATTTTGTTTTCTTTTTTTTTGCTCATTATTGCCTTGGTTATTAAGGGTATTTTATGGTTGCATGTGAATTTTGTGATAATTTATTTTTGTATTGTGAAAAATGTCATCAGTATCTTAAATTTTGATAAGGATTGTACTGAATCTGTAGATCTCTTTGGGTAATATAGAGATTTTAGCATTATTGATTCTTTTAATCCATGTTTGTGTGTGTGTGATTTTGTTTTGTTTTGTGTCCTCTTCAATTTCTTTTAACAGTGTTTTATAGAGATCTTTCACCTTTTTGGTTGTTTATTCCTAGTGAGGATTTGTGTGTGTGTGTGTGTGTGTGTGTTGTTTTGAGACAAGCTCTCTACATGTTGCCCAGGCTGGCTTTAAACTCACACACTGCTTCTGCCTCAGCCTCCTAGGTAGCTAGGATTATAGGTGTGTGCCACCAAGTGTAGCTTTTTTTGTTGTTGTTTCTTAACTACTGTAAATAGATTTGCTTCTTTGATTTCTGTTTTAGATGATTATTACTGGCATATAGCAGTGCTACTGATTTTTGTGTGTTGTTTTTGTATCCTGCAACTTTGAATTTACATTAATTAGTTCTTATAGTTTTTTGGTGGAACCTTTGGGGATTTCTATGTATAAGATCTTGTTGTGCATGCAGTTACAATTCAGCCCTCTCCTTTCCAATTTAGATGCCCTATTTTTCTTTCTGTTGTTTGATTGCTCTGGGTAGCACTTCCAATATTATGTTGAATAAAAATGATGAAAATGGAGGTCTGGTCTGGTCCATGTTTTGTCCAAGTTGTTTTCTTTTCTTTTCTTCTTTTCTTTTTGGATTTTGAGAGAGTGTTTGCTGTGTTGCTCTGGCTGGCCTGGAACTTGCTGGGTAATGCTGGCTGGCTATGTAGCCCAGAATGGCCTTGAACTTGTGATCTTCCTGTCTCAGCCTCCCAAGTGCTGGGTTTACAAGTGTATGCCCCCATTCCTAACTCTTATTCTAGATATTAGAGAGAAATTTTTAGTTTTCCCCTATGTAGTATAACATTAGCTATTAGCTTTTTACTTATGGTATTTATTATATTGAAATATGCTCCGTCTGTACCTAATTTGTTTAGCTTTTTCCTTTTTATCATAAAGAGATGTTGAATTTCAACAAATGAGTTTTGTGCATGTATTAAGACAATCCTGTTTTTTTGTCCTTCATTCTGTTGATGTGGTGTACCGCATTGATTTATATATGTTGAATGGTCCTTGCGTCCCTGATATGAATCCTATTTGATTGTGGTGAATAATCTTCTTAATATGCTGTTGTATTCAGCTAGTATTTTATTGAGTTTTGCATGTATATTCATCAAAGATATTGACCTGTAGGTTTTTTTTTTGTTGTTGTTGTGTCCTTGTCTGGTTTTGGTATCAGAATAATGCTAAATGTGTTTTAATGAATTCCCTGCTGCTAAATTCTTTGGAATAATTTGAGAAGAATTGATATCAATTTAAATGTTTGGTAGAACTCAGTGGGGAAACCATCTAGTTCTGTGTTTTCCTTTGATAGGAAACTTTCTATTACTGTTTCAGTTTCACTACTTGTTATTAGTCTGTTCAGGTTTTCTGTTTCTTCATGGTTCAGTCTTGGTAAGATGTATGTTCCAGGAATTTGTCCATTTCTTCTAGGTTATTAAATTTGTTGGTGAAGAGTTGTTCGTAATAATCTCTATTGATCATTTGTACTTCTGTGGTATGAATTGCAATGTCTCCCTTTTTGTTTCTGATTTTATTTAATTATTTATTGCGATACTAGGGACTTGGACTCAGGACCTCACACATGCTTTGCAAGTGCTCTATCACTGAGCTGTATCCCCAGCCCATTTTTAACTTTTTATCTTAGGACAGGGTTTTGCTAGGTTATACAGGCTACCTCTGGCCTCAAACTTGGGGTCTCCTTCCTCAGCCTCCTGAGGTGCTGGGGTTACAAGCATGTGCCACCATGTCTGACTTGATTTTATTTTACTACAACTTCCCTGTTTCTTACTCTGATTGGAAAAGATACTCGATTTGATTTGTTTTTAAGCTTTTATTGAGACTTATTTTGTGACCTGTCATATGATCTGTCCTGGAGAATTATCCATGTGCTGATAAGAGGAATATATATTCTGCAGCTATTGGATGGAATGTTCTGTAGATGTCTGCTATGTCTATTTAGTCTTGGGTGTATTTTAACTGCTGATTCTTTGTTGACTTTCTGTCTGGATGATCTGTCCATTGCTATTACAGTATTACAATTTATCTCTCCCTTTAGGTCTATTGATTTTTGTGTTACATATTTGAGTTCTCCAATATTATGTGCCAGATATATTTAGGATTATTTCCTCTTGCTAAATTGACCTCTTTATCATTGTATAATGGCCTTCCTTATCTCTTTTGACTGCTTTTGATTTAAAGTCAGTTTTATCCTCATGCTTTCTTTTGGATTCCATTTGCATGGACTATCTTACTCTATCCCTTAACTTTTATTTTATGTATATCCTTTGAGGTGAAGTGAGTTTCTTATAAGTAACATACAGTTGGGTCTTGTTTTTTTATTCGTTCAGTCACTTTGTGTCTTTTAGCTGGAGAATTTAGACCATTGATACTTAAGATAATTATTGATAAATAAGGCCTTACTATTGTCCTTTACTAAGGGGGAAAAAAAAAACAAAACTAGGGAGTTGAACCCAGGGCCTCATGCATGCTAGGCAAGCACTCTACCACTGAGCTGCACTCCCAGCCTGTTTTTATTTTTTATTTTGAGACATGGTCTTGATAAGTTGTACAGGCTGCATGTGGCCTCAAACTTGGTGATCCGGGGACTTGTCGGCTTCCCAAGTCCCTGGGATTACAAGTGCATGACTTACAACTTTTTTTCTCTCGCTTTCTTTCCTTTTTATTTTTCTTTCTTACAGTCTTCCTTTGTGGTTAAATGATTTATTCTGTAAACGTGTTTTGATTCCTCACATTTTTTGGTTTGTCTATTATAGGTTTTTTTTGCATTGTGGCTACCATGAAGGTTATTTTAAAAATCTTTTGATTATGACCTCTTATTTTGAAATGATAGCAGAGTATTTCGAAATGATAGGAACTTAACCTAATCATAAAGATAGGAGAAAACAAACAGAATACACGAGTTTTTAAAAAAGTCTGTACCTCCACTCTCTGAAATTCATAGGGTTTTCAGTGGTTCCTTGTTTTTTGGCAATGGGTTGCCGCATCCTTCTCCCAAGCCTACAGCACCTGGTGTTCCTAGGCGGTCTCCCATCCAAGTACTAACCATGCCCGACCTTGCTTAGCTTCTGAGATCTGACTGGATGGGATGCCACCATGGTATGGCTGTCATTTTACAAAAAATAATTGGTGGATGACCAACCATTTCAAGAGCTTGCATATGATCAAGAACCAAAGATACTGAAGGGCAAAGTAGAAGCTGCATTGAAGGAACTGGCGAAACATAAGGCTCCAGGAATTGATGGAATATGAATAGAGATGTTTCAACAAACAGATGCATCACTGGAGGTACTGATATGTTTATGCCGAAAGATTTGGAAAACAGCTACCTGTTTAACTGACTGGAAGAGATCCATATGTGTGCCTATTCCCAAGAAAGGGGATCCAACTGAATGTGGAAGCTATCAAACGATATTAATATTACATGCAAGCAAAATTTTACTAAAGATCATTCAAAACCGACTGCAGCAGTATATAGACAGGAAACTGCCAGAAAATCAAGCCAGATTCGGAAAAGGATGGGGAACCAGAAACATCATTGCTGATGTCAGATGGATATTAGTCAAAAGCAGACAATATTATAAAGATGTCTATGTTTTATCAATTATGCAAAGACATTTGACTGTGTGGATCATAACAAATTATGGGTAACACTGCGAAGAATGGGAATAAAAGAGCACCTAATTAACAACAACAACAACAACAAATTATACTCAGGAGGAATCTGTACATGGACCAGGAGGCAGTTGTTTGAACAGAACAAGGAAATATTACTTGGTTTAAAGTCGAGAAAGGTATGTGTCAGCGCTGTATACTTTCACCATATCTCTTCAATTTATGTACTGAGTAATCTGAGAAGCTGGATTAAGGCATCAGGGTTGGAGGAAGACTCATCGACAACCTGTGTTATGCAGATGACACAACTCTGCTTGCTGAAAGTGAAGAAGATTTGAAACATTTACTGATGAAGATCAAAGAACATAGCCTTCAGTATGGATTGGGACTCAGTATCAACAAAACAAAAATCCTTACAACTGGGTCAGTATGCAACTTCATGATAAATGGAGAAAAGATTGATGTTATTCATGGTTTTGCTTTACTTGATTCTACAATCAATACCTGTGGAAGCAGCAGTGAAGAAATCAGAGGACATATTGTTTTGGGAAAAGCTGTGGCAAAAGAGCTCTTTAAAGTATTGAAAAGTAAAGATGTCACATTGAAGTTGAAGGTGCACCTGACTCATGCCGTGGTGTTTGCAGTGGCATCATATGGTTGTGAAAGCTAGCCATTGAACAAAGGAGATGGGAGAAGAATTGATGCTTTTGAATTATGGTGCTGAAGATGAATATTGAATATACCATGGACTGCCAAAAGAACCAACAGATCTGTCCTAGAAGAAGTGCAACCAGAGTGTTCCTTGGAAGCAAGGATGGCTAGATTGCATCTTACATATTTTGGACATGTAGTCAGGAGGGACATCATGTTTAGGAGAGTGGCAGGTCAACCAAAAAAAGGAAAACCCTCCACTAGATGGCTTGATACAGTCAGTGTCTGCAACAGTGGGCTTAAACATAAATAGGATTGTGTGCCTGGCACAGAATCAGAGTATTTCATTCTGATGTACCTAGGGTCGCTATGAGTTGGACCTGACTCCATGGCATGTAACAACAACATGCTTCCACTCTATTATGCCGGTGTTTTGAATTTTTGATGTCCCGTATTACATCTTTCTGTATTGTCTATCTCTTAACATATTAATGTAGTCTTTTTTGTTTTGGTTTTGTTTCTGGTTGGGGTTGTTGTTGTTGTTGTTGGGTGCCGTCGAGTTGGTATCCAACTCATAGCGACCCTCATAGGGTTTTCAATGGCTGTTTCGGGATTGCCTTGGGAGTGGATTGCCAGGCCCTTCTCCCATTTTTGCTGTGGTGGGAATCAAACTCAGGACCTCAGAGACTGCAGTGCAGTGCTCTACCAACTGAGCTGACTCCCAGCCCTGGTTGGGGTTATTTGATTTTTTTTTTGAGATAGAGTCTCCCTATGTATCCCTGCCAGCCTTGGAACTCACTATGTAGCCCATACTGACCTTAAACCCGCAGCAGTCCTCCTGCCTCAGCCTCTTGAGTTCTGGAATTACAGGGGTGCACCACAATACCAAACTTATTATTTTTGTTTTGCTTTTTAGTCTTCATACTAAAGATATGAGTATTTACTTTCAATGAATTGTACAAAATTTGGTTTTAATTATTTTTGAATTTGTTATATCTAGTGAAAATGAAACATTGGATACCAGTTTGGTAAATTTTTACCATTCACAGTATTTTTATTTTTGAAAATTAAGATAGCAAAGCAACTTCTCTCCCATTGTTAATATATTAATCTACTTGAATATGGAAGGAGATACTTTCTCTTTAATATAGTAATACCACAGAAGAATATATTTCCTTGTCTGTATGATAGATATGGCTACAGAAATTAGCATTTGTGTTATATTCCAAGTTTTAGGCTAGTATAATAGAAAGGAGAGTCACTGAGTTTAAATTGCTATGCAAATTTGGGAGGTTTTTTTTCTTTTTGGCAAACTCTGTGCCTAGTTTAATACTAAAGCCTCCAAAACTTTATAAATTCCTTTATCCTTTAACAGTGTGTTCACTTACTATGTAGTGTTTGCTGAGTATTAAGAGTAGTTGCTAGGATTCTTATGGATATAAGAAACAGAGTCTACCTGTATAGAGCTTATTGTTTAGCAGAGGAAAAAATCATTAATGAATACATACACTAGTATTTAATAGTGACACATGCTATGAAAGAGAAAAATATAGGGTTCTATGAGAATGCAGTATTTTGAGTATTTTACTTGGTCTAGCAAACACTAGTTGATAAATATTTTTTTTCAAAATATTTAGTGAACAGATAAGTATGTGGTGCATCTAGTACTCATTAGCAGTAATAATAAATATTTATTAACTTTGGCATAATTATACACATCCATGTAATTTTTATTCTTAATTCTTTTTGCATGGCCAAGGTTTAATTTTGCTTTTGAAGTAAAATGGCATTCAATTACAGCTGAGAAATTTGAAGGTGCATTGGATCCTGCTAATTTATTAGATTCTGCTCATTTTTAGCAGTATAACTCTCAGATTTTGTAGTTAAGAACATAAATCCACTAAATAAAAATATTTTGAATACGACAAAATGAAATTAGAGTAACTCTCCCTTTTTCTGCTCACAATTTGATTTGCTGAAACTGCCTCCTGAAAATCATGGGTATCAACATTCTTTTCAGAACTTGCTCCACACTTTCATTTGGCAGAATCAGGTCAGGTGGCAGTATCAGGTAAAGGGAAATTAAAGCCCCTCCCCCCATTTTTTCTTAAAAGCATTCATTCAGGAAAAACAGTGGAAGATTGACTAGGTGAGGGGGAAATATGTAAGATGTGGGGACGGCTGATGCACAAAGTTAATAGTTTTTTTAGTGTTTTTTTTTTTTTTCAATTAACCTTTAGAATTGCAGTTCAGTTAAGCAAAAATTAGAAAAGGTGGGGAGAGATTATAAAACTATAAGGACAAAGTATGGCAGAAAGGACAAAGATGGCAGAATTGTAATGCAGTTCAGCAAAATTAGAAAAGGGGGGAGAGATTATAAAATATGTTAGAAAGGATAGAGTATGACAGAAAGGACAAAGATGGCAAAAAATAAGACCTAACTCATCTCATCTGTTATTACAAATGTGTATTGATGAAGAACACATCCTCTGTTACTATAAATGTAAATTGATGAAATTTTCTTAGTTAAAAAATGAATGTCACTGATTTTTATTTTTAACTTAATTTAATTTATTTATTTTATGGTACTGTGGGTGTTGAATCTAGGGACTAGTGCATACTTTGCAGGTACTCTACCAGCAAAAGGTACCCCAGCTTCATTTTTATTTTTTATCTTTAGACAGGGTCTTGCTAAGTTATGCAGGCTGCCTCTGGCCTCGAACTTGGGATCCTTCTGCCTCAGCCTCATGAGTCACTGGGATTACAGACATGTGCCATTGTGCCTGGCTGAAAGTCACTGATTTAAATGAAACAAAAGGGTGGTCTAAAGGAGTAGGTTTCATAATTTGTGAATTTGGAGAAGAACATGATAGGAATCCCTGTTCTTAATGAACTAATAGGAGAGAACACATACTAACTGGGTAAAACACTAGTTGAAGAATGAGAGGCTGTACATTTATTTTACAAATATATTGCCAAAATTTCATTGTCTAAGCTAAAAATGTAAAGAAGTTGATAGTAAAAGAAGACATCTGAATTAAAAGAATACTCTGAGGAGTTCTTGGTATGCAAGTGTAATTACTATTTATTTGCTTAAACACTGTTTTTCAAGATCTTTCCTCATTGCATCCTTTGATTTTATTTTTTTCTATCCAGATACAGATTACTGGTTTTAACATACATTTTTAGTAAATTGACTTTGACTGAAAAAAATAGCATGATCTACCAGGTCATTAGACAACTTTGCACATTAGTAGGTACATATAAGTAGTATTCAAGATCCATTTATTAAATAGAATGAACTGATCCTGCTCTCTCTTCTTGTTTTCTAGAAATATTAAAAGTTTGTCAGATATCCAGATTGTACAGGTTTCTTGTGGTTATTATCATTCACTTGCACTTTCTAAAGGTAAGCATTGTTTTTCTTTTCTTTTCTTTTGTCTTTCTTTACTTTTTTCTTCTCTTTGTTTTGTTTTTTGATTTATTATTTGGTACTTTAAACAGAAAGGCCTTTAAACAGAAGAGTAATTTTATTCTTCTGTTTCCAAGATTATCCTGGTTCCTCTTGATCCTTTCATTTCCATATAAATTTCAGAATTAGCTTATTAGTTTTTACACATATAGAAATAAATTGCTGGAATTTTGATTGAGATTGTATTGTCTGTAAGTCAGTCTGAAGAAAATCTTCACAATATTGAATCTTTCAGTTCTTGAACATAGTATCTGTCCATTTATTTAATTCTCTCTTTTATTTTTCTTATTAGTATTATCTTTTATGTGGGAAGATCTTACATATCTTGTATTAGATATTTCTCCCTAGGTATTTAATTTTTTGGTTGGTGTGAATTATATAATTTTAATTGTTTGTTTTGTAGACATGAAATCGGTTTTTTGTGTCTGTTTACTAAACAGTTAAAAGCTATTCATTCATAGCTAGGGAAGATTGCTCCCACAATCTCATTTAATCTCACAGATGAACCTTTTATGAACAAAAGCACAGAAAACTAACCATCCTATTAGTTTTGTTTGCATTGCTCTCTTAGCTGGTTTAATTTATCAGTGTGCCAGCGGAGGATTAGAACATGGATTAGTAAAGAACCTGCCATATTTTGTTGTTGTTACCATTAAAAAAATTAAGTTCTACTGGCTTTGCTATTACTATTATTACTATTATTATTGTTGTTATCAAATTCAGTAAAGGTCTCTTGAAGTCTGTAGAGAATAACATACTGGGCTAGAGCTGTTAGAAAACAGATAAATTAAGACAATTTTAGGGACCATATAGTCTAATGAAAGAGGCAGATGTCCAAACAAATATAGTTTTGAGGCAGAAAACCATACTATTTTGATCAGTGTAGAAGTAAAATCCTTTGAGATAAAGAAAATGGCATAATTAGTTCTAATTGATAGAATTGAAAAAAAGGAGGGGATTGCTATTTAATATAAATCTTGAAAGATAAGTAGAATTTATTAAGAGTTGGAGAAATGGTAAGTGGCAAAATCATTGAGTAATTAAAGGGATAGTGCTAGTACAGGTAGCCTGCAGCTGTACCACTGTGGCATCTGATCCTGTCAGATCTCGGAAGCTAAGCAGGGTTGGACCTGGTTAGTACTTGGATGAGAGACCACCTGGGAACACCAGATGCCGTAGACTTGGAAGAAAGACCTGGCAACCTCCTACCAAAAATCAATCTGTATTTTGGGGGGAAGCTTTTAAATGTGTACTATTTTGTAGTATGAATTATTTTTAAAAAATCAGCTATTCATTGTAGTACTTATTAGTTTATTCCCTGTAGTTGGTTTAATACAAAAAAATAAGATGTTAGCCGGGTGCGGTGGCGCACGCCTGTAATCCCAGCAGCTTGGGAGGCAGAGGCAGGAGAATCATAAGTTCCAGACCAGACGCAGTTTGTGTAATTTAGCGAGACCCTGTCTCAAAAAGTTAAAAAATGGCTTGGGGCGCAGCTCAGTGGTCCAGCATTTGCAAAGCATGCAGGCGTGAGGCCTTGGGTTCAACCCCAGTACTGCAAAAAAAAAAAAAAAAAGATGTTTAAAGTTGCAAAATTGATTGGCAGTAGGGAGAAAAAGTGACTAGTGGAGAAAATTATAGGAACTAGGTAAGATGGCGAAGAATGAATCTGTCATATTTTTCTTTAGAAAGAAAACTATATGTAACTTGGTGATAGACGATAAATTTATTTGGTTGTAGATGAGGCAAGAGAGGAGGTGATATTAAGGGAATATGACTCCCTAGCTATTTGACTTGTGCTATTGATTCAGTTATTTTGTCATTTACGAAAATGGGCAAAGAAAAGAGGCACAGGTATAGAAAGTCTGGTGGAGGTCATGAATTCAGTTTGGGGCATGCTGAGTTAAAAGTGCCTTTGAAATATCCATGTATAGATATCACATAAACACTAGGTGATTGGATTTATTGCTCAGGACAGACTTACGCTAGTGAGAAAATTTTGAGTGTGATCAACATATAGTTGATAACTGAATTCTTAAGCTTAGATGAGTGCCTCTTTTGAGAAATTATAGAATAAAAATTAAATTTTAAGAAATATTAACAAGAGGCAGTCCTTTGTTGAGGATCCATAAGGAAATGAGATCACCTCTACTTATGTAATTTGCCATTTATCAGTATAATTACTGAAACTTTAAGTGTACTAACACAAAATGTTCTTCTAGGTTAGACGTGTGGTGTTTTTTGTTTTGTTTTGTTTTTTTTGTGGTACTGGGGGTTGAGCCCAGGGCCTCGCGCTTGTATGCTTCGCAAGTGCTGGACCACTGAGCTGCACCTTCAGCCCATTTTTTTTTTTTTTTTTTTTTGACTTTTTTGAGACAGGGTCTTGCTAAGTTACACAGACTGCCTCTGGTCTCTAACTTGCTATCCTTCTGCCTTCGCCAAGCTGCTGGGATTATAGGTGTGTACCACCATGCCCGGTGAAATGTGTTTTCATATAAAGAAATAAACTCCACTGTTAAAAAGAGAAATATATTTCCATCTAATTAGAGGAGGAATGTCTCACAAAAGCAGATTTTCAAGTAATTTTTGTGTGATAAAAATAATTATGATTTTTATCTTACAGCAAGTGAAGTTTTTTGTTGGGGACAGAATAAATATGGCCAATTGGGTTTAGGCATTGACTGTAAAAAGCAGACTTCACCACAACTGATTAAGTCTTTGATTGGAATTCCATTCATGCAAGTTGCAGCAGGAGGAGCCCATAGTTTTGTACTCACTCTTTCTGGAGCTATCTTTGGATGGGGACGAAACAAATTTGGTCAGCTGGGTCTTAATGATGAAAATGGTAGGTTCTCATTATAGTTTGTACTTATTAAAAGAGATGCTCTTTTGAGACGAATGAATGATTCCTGATGTGTGAGAGAAAAATGTTCCCAAATCTTCCTGAATATAGAGGTAGGGGTGAGATGTTAATTGAAAATTGGATTGATAATGTTTTGTGAAGATGATGGGAAGGCAAAATAAATTCTTTTTTTCTTATCATAAACTATAGAAAAGTTTATCTGGGGCAAATCATTATTGGATGTTCATTAAAAGACAATAGAAAAGAATGTTACTTCAAATCGGCAACTAGCATTGTTTCATTATTGGCCACTATCGGTAGAAAAAGCTGAAAAATTACTCTGGGAAGGAGGTGGGGATGTAGGTGGTAGAGCACCTACCTAACCTGGGCAATGCCCTGAGTTTGGTCCCTGTCACTGAAAAAAGAAATTTACTCTGTAATATGAAGTGTTAAATCTATGAGTGTTTCTGGGAAATATTTATGTGGTCTAGGGTTCTTCAGTTAATTTTTGGTTGGGCTTCTCTTTTGGCATTGATGCTAAAGTCTTGAAAAGAAGTATATTTTGAATTTAAAAAATTATAATTATTTGAAACAAGTTGGGATTTTGGACCTGACTTTTCATACCTGCCAGTATTTTGAGTGCCATTAGTTAATGTACAAAACTGTAATTTCATGAAGTTCAACATAATTGTTTGTAATGACTGAAATGGGCAAAATGAGTTGTTGATCTAGTAACAACTGGTAATGATAAGCAAATAATATCCTCAGATATAATTAAATAATAGTTTTGTGTAAGAAAGCTGGGCATGGTAGTGCATGCCTGTAATCCCAGCACTTGGGAGGCAGAGACAGGAGGATCGCTGCAAGTTCAAGGCCAGCCTGGTCTACATAGTGAGTTCTAGGCCAGCAGAGGCAACATAGCAAGACCCTGTCTCAAAAGACCTAAATAAATAAATAAATAAATAAATAAATTAAAAATAAATTTAAATGTCATAATATTGTGATATATATATCTTTTTTGGTATAAAATAGGAGAAAGTGAGGTTTTTCAGGCTATTGAATAGGGTTCTGTGAACATAATTATTCACAGGATGAATATGAAGAAGGATATATATGTAGGAAATTAGAAGCTGTTAAATAGATTTGAATTCTTTGATTGCTGAGTCCTGTGCACATTGACATATAGGCTGTTTAACACATAACTCTTTAAATCCCTCCTTTATCACAATAGCATGGATAGATAGCCCTGGGAACCCAAGTTAGTAAGTTTGTACCACAAAATCATTGACTCAGAGTTATTTATTCATCACTGTCTACTGAGCTTTGGAAGCTGTAGAGGAAATAATTTTTAGAAAGGTTTTAATATAAAAAATGTTAACATCTCTTATTGGATTTTCAGATAGATATGTTCCTAATTTACTAAAGTCACTAAGATCTCAGAAAATAGTTTATATTTGTTGTGGAGAAGATCATACTGCTGCATTAACCAAGGTATTGTACTTCTAAGATTTTATTTTTATTACTCATAATAGTTCTTTCATAATGAATGTTTTCATGATATTTACATAAAAACTTGAGAGTGATAGTGCTGTTTCAAAAACAAATTACCTTGGGAAAAAAAGACCTAGATTATTATTTGTTTTTGAAAATAACCTGCCTTAATTTTCAATTTTGTTTAGGGGTATGAAATGTGAATTGTGGTATACTATTACATTTGATAATAATATATATTGTTGAGTTTCTCAACTTCATATCAAATACTGCTTAAATTATATTTTGAATAAAATGAAAAATGATTCTGTTTTAGTTCATCACACTTAACCATGCTATGTGTGTCAGTCTCATTTTTAAAAATTATTTTATATTTTAATGATTTTTTGGCCTTTTGAGACTGGGTCTCACTATGTAAGTTAGGCTGGCCGCAAACTCCATGTAGCCCAGGAGACCTTGAACTCACATCAGTCCTCCTGCCTTAGCCTTCTAAGTGCTGGGATTACAGGCATGTGCCACCACATGTGGCTAATCCCATTTATATTATATAGCACTACCTAATTTGAAATTTGCTTCCATTTGTTTTATAAATATTTTATAATAAGTGATAGAAGAGACTGCATTTCTGTTGTTCATAGGCCAAATTTTGTGCAAGCAATTATAGTGAGCTTTCAACAGTTTTGTCAATGACTTTGACTTTACCTTTCATATTCTTGGGTATGTACCAATTCAGTATCAGTACTTAGTTATGTGCTGACTAGATGTAAATTGAAAATGAACTATGGATATAGCTCAGTGGTAGAGCACTTGCTTTGTATGCATGAAGTCCTGGTTGTGATCCTCAGTACTATACAAAACAAAATAGAACATTCCACTTGAAGAATTATGTATTATACTCATTCATATCAACATGAGGATCTGGCAAGTTTTTCACTGTCTAAATTAGAAACTGATGTTTTTACTTCGGTATCTTTCTTTGTCTTACATAGTAAAGATTGATAAGAACAAAGTAACTTTTAGCCAGACTTTTAAAATACCCTCTTTCTTTCTTCACTTTTAAATATTTTAAATTTATTTTTTATTCTTTTTGGTTTTTTGGGACAGGGTCTTACTATATAGCCCAAGCTGGCCCTAAACTTGCCCTGTAGTTGAAACAAGCCTCCAACTCACCATCCTTCTGCATTAGCCTCTCAAATGCTGGGATGTGCCACCATGCCCGGGCTTAAAATTCTGTACTGTTATTCTCATGTTTGGAATTTTAGCAGGACAAGAATTTTTCTTAGTGATTGTCCAAATTTGATGAACTTAAGGCACTTTAAAAATGACGATGAAGTATTAAAGTTAATTTAAAAATATTTTTGTTCTACTTGCCTTTTAGTAAGGAAGTTTTACTATACCTGCAAATTATATTATATTTTATTGATTTTAGCATTTAGATTACAAATGTAATCATTGAACTTTTACTTTAGCCATGTTGGCAAATTTTATAAATTTTAGTCATTCTGACATTGGTATTGGGAAGAAATAAGGCTATGTATAAATAATAAAAATATTTTGTGTTAGTAGATAAAAATATTCTGTTTGATATCTTAATTTTGTGTGTGGTAAAATAATTATGTGATAGACTAACAACTTTAATGCTTTTCAAATTCAAAGTGTTGCAGGACAAGTAACTATATCTTTTGAGTTTTTAAAATGCTAATTCTATTAATCTCCTATATTGTTTCAGAAGATAATAGTGATATTTGTTCACTGGGATTTTGATACATATTATTTTTAGCAAAATAAGATTTAGATGTCACAAAAGTAAATATTTTATTTTTCTTTAGGTTAGAATATGTGTTCCATATTCATATACCTTTTGCTTTTTGTAAGAATTTCTTGCATGTAGATTAAGATGGCCTTATGTAGCAGTTTCCTTTTGCAAAACCTACATTGGAAAACTGCATTAAGAAAAGTACATTAGGATTTAAAAACTTACTTTAAAAAACAGTAAATGGAAAGACATGCCATGTTAGTGAATATAACAGCACCATCATAAACTTATCAGATTTGTTCATTCGCAAATTTGTTCTATAAATCACACACAGGTATACCTTTTGCCTTAGCACTCCTGCTTTTAGGAATCTACCTCAAAGATATGAAACTATATATCAAAGGTCATCATGCAAAGGTCCATAGATATCAGCTTAGTTGAATAAATTGTACTACGTTCATGCAGTGGAGTACAATGAAGTATGAAACAGTGAAGTATAAAATAGAATGACAAAGATCTTTATTTTCTGTTGTAGAATGACCACCAGAATATATTGTTAAGTGAAAAGAACCAGATACAGAACAGATATCTTTTTTTTTTGAGACAAGGTCTCACTATGTAATGTGGGCTGGTCATTTTCTGGTACTTTAGGGTTGAACCCAGGGACTCACACATACTCTACCACTGGGTGGCACTCCCAGTTCAATTTTTATTTTTTATTTTGAGTCAGAGTCTTGGTAAGTTATACAGGCTGCCTCTGGCCTGGAACTCGTGAACCTCCTGTGTCTACCTCCCAAGGGCTAGGATTATAGGCATGTGCCACCACACCTGGCTATTTGCATTGTTGTTGTTGTGACCCTTGTAGGGTTTTCAATGGCTGACTGTTTCGGGATTGCCTTGGGAGTGGATTGCCAGGTCCTTCTCCCATTTTTGTGGTGCTGGGAATCAAACTCGGGACCTCAGAGACTGCAGTGCAGCGCTCTACCAACTGAGCTAAATCCCAGCCCTGGCTATTTGCATAGTCTTTTTAAATAGAAAAATAAATTTAAACTGTTTATGCTGGCACACACCTGTAATGCAGTGACTTGGGAGGCAGAGGCATGAGGATCACAAGTTCAAGGCCAGAGGCAGCTTGTGTAATTTAGTGAGACCCTGTCTCAAGACAAAAAATAAAGGGTCTGGGGGTACAATTCAGAGGTAGAGCACTGGCAGAGTATGTGTAAGGCCCTGAGTTCAGCACCCCTAGTACTGCCCTGCCCCAAAAGAGAGTAAATACAAAAATGAATAGCTAAAACAAATGTCCCCTTGTCTTAATGTTTTTGTCTGTGGAATTTGGAAACTGTTACATATAATTAATAAAATTATATAGTATATATTTACATTTTATATGTAGATAAAATTTATGTATATGTTATATGTAGTTATAGTTTATGGGCATGTATATAATATATATTAGTCCTTAAAATTAAAAAATATAAGTGAGCGGCACAACTATACAAAGAAGGATTATTTTAGGTATTTTAAAATATAATATTTCATTTGGGGAGGAAATTGCCTAATAGATCTTAGGATGTATTGCTTCTTGGCCTTTTGGCTAAGATCAAGTGTGGATCTTAAAAGGTTTGTGCAGCCCTGATTCTAAAGTTTTTTAAATACTGTACAAGAAATGAAAATCATAGGACCATTTCTCTTATGAACATAGGTGCCCAAATCCTATTAGCCTATCAGATTCAACAGTATATTTTAAAATAATGATCAAGTATAATTTGTCCCAGGATTGCAGAAATTATAGAATAATAGAAAAATTAGTAGATGCAAACTTAATAATCCTATTTCTCCATGATCTAGAAAATACTTCATAAACTTTAGGACCTATTTATTATTTAAAAACTAGAAGTAAAACATTTCCTGAGGTTAGGAATAGAAAACTCGAAACTTCCTTAATTTCATAAGGCTTGTATGCCAAAAATTCTATGCCAACACAAACAGCTGCTGAACTCTTCAAATAAATGAGCAAGTTTTATAAACTCAGACTGAAAAATCTAAAGCATTCCTTTATACCAACAAAAACACTACAAAATAGAAATCCATCCTCAGTAACTTTATGGAATATATATTCCATATTCAGGGGTGATGACTTAAGATCCATAATTTCAAAGTCATCTCAACAAAAACTCCCATCATAATTTTTACCACTCTTGAGACTTTTCAAATCCACCCCCCCAAATCACAATTACAAATTACTTATTTCCTCCCAAGTTGTAAGTCATTTTAGGAATAGCTTCTTCATCTTTAAAATTCCTCAAGCCCTTAACACAATAGTCGTATGATAGCCACTTAAAGACATATATGGGATTTAGCTCAGTTGGTAGAGCGCTGTGCTGCAGTCTCTGAGGTCCCGAGTTCAATTCCCAGCACCACAAAAATGGGAGACGGGCCTGGCAATCCACTCCCAAGGCAATCCTGAAACAGTCAGCCATTGAAAACCCTATGAGGGTCGCTTCTATGAGGGTCGCTATGAGTCGGACACCAACTCAACGGCACCTAACAAGAACAACAACAACATGTTGAAGAAAGGGGAGTAAAGAGACAATAAAATTATAATGTTCATTTTCTTTTTTTCTTTTTTTTACAGAAATTTACCTTTATTTGTTGTACTAAAATCTGTTTAACTTTTGATACAAAGTAACATTTTAGTACAGAACATTGTAGGCTGTCAGGCTGTCAGATCTGTTATGCATTATTCATTTTCCTTGATTTTTCCTGGGAATGCATTTTTAAATAGCTGCATAAACTGGCACATGAAGATTGAAGAGATTCTCATTTTTTTTTCTTTTACTGTTTTTAATGTTATAATCAACTCTACCCTAAGGTGACTGAAATACTAGTAAAGATATGGCATACTTATGATATATATCACTGAATTTTGTAAGAATTTTTTATTTCATACTGATTTGTCAAGCAGTTTATATTTGAGTTCTCAGGAACCAGCTGTCTTCTTGTCATAAAAGATTTTGGGAAATTGCTGTTTAAAAAATACAAAACAAAACAAAACAATATTTCAGCCATGTGCAGTGGTGCATGCCTGTAATCCTAGCAACTTCGGTGGTGGAGACAGGAGGCTTGTGAGTTGAAGTCCAGAGGCAGCCTGGATAACTTAGCCAGACCTTGTCTCAAGATAAAAAATTTATAAAGGGAGTGGGGTGCAGTTCAGTAGTTTGCCAAGTATGCATGAGGCCCTGTATTTAGTCCCCTAGTACCACAAAACATAAAAATGAAAATAAATACAATATTCTGTTGTACATCAGTAGGGAAAAATCCACTCTGGCTTATTAGTAGCAAAATTGTCATTATTTTTAATACATTACATGTATAGGAGAATAAAACAAGGTGTTCATTATTGTACTGCCATTAGAAACTGATTTTCAGCTTAAGGGAAATATGTATAAAACTGTAGGAAATTAGGTTTAAACCTTGTGATCTTTGAATGACAAGTGTTAGTATGAACTCTTGATTTATTTTTCTACTTCTTAAATTATGTCAGATTTTCTGTTTATTTTTGCCATGACCACTGAAAGGTCCTAGAAGTAAAGAACTATATACAATCTAGAAGCAGTAAACATCTTTTGATTGTTGTAGATTCTCAACTAAAAGGAATCAGGGTTTCTTAGATAAGAGTCTAACACCATGTCTGGAGCAAAAAAGGTACCATACTTTTCTCCTATACTTCCACAGCCTAGGGAACATAGCAAGACCCAATTGTAAGAAAAGAAAATGTTTAAGAACACTCTTGGGCATTTTGTGATACAAAAATGCGAAGACTACCTTAAGGAGCTTTTGCTGGATACCAAAAAAAGCAATGTTTGCAAAATATACACCAGATATATAAAAAACCGTGAATTCATCATGACCTTGCCCTCAAATCAATACAAGTAAAATTTGTTACTTTCCTTTGAGAGTTGATAGAGCAACTTAGTTTTCAAAAAGCCAAGAAATAATGAGGAAGAGAGAATCATTTATAAATGCCTTTCATTTCTAAATTATATTTCAGGGTTATTTAGTACTTGATGCATTAAGTTCTCTATAGAAGAATTCCAGCTAACAAATCTAGAACAGCAGTCCCCAAATATTTTGGCACCGGGGAGTGATTTTATGGAAGACAATCTTTCCACAGACTGGGAAGGGAGCTGGTTTCAGGGTGATTCAGGCACATTACATTTACAGTGTGCTTCTCTTGCTCACCTACCACTCACACCAGTACTGGTCTGTGGCCTGAGGGTTGGGTGCCCCTGATTTGGAAGAAATGATGAAAATTAGAAAATCACCATTTTGCACACTAATGAAATAACAGATCTGGGCAAACTTCCTTAAGCTTAATGGGGGAAGGGATTAGGCAGGCATACTTTGACTCAGTCTTTTTCTTTTTATTGGAGACATTGTCTCACTATATACTGTAGGTAGGCCTTGAACTCACGATCCTCCTACTTCAGCCTCTTGAGTGTTGAGATTATAGGGATTAAAGGTCTACGTCTGGCTAAATTATTTATTTTTAAAATCACTTACCAGACATGTTTTGTGATGTGTTACAACAAAATAATCATGAAGATTTTTAAACATAGCCTGAGTCTTAAATGATATTAAGAGGTTGATATTACTTTTGTGAGTATGATAATAGTATCACTGTTATATATTTTCTATCTGATAGGGAAATATGCTATTGAAGATACATATACATTTTGGGGGGAAATGATTTGATGACCACAATTTAAAGTACTCTAGTGCTTTTTTTTTCTTAACCCTTTGACTTCCATCTGAACACCCATGTCAAAAAGTGCGGTATATGAATTTGACAGAAAATGAAGAAAGTAGTGGAAAAAGGTATTTCACAAACTCATGTGTTCCAATTATTTTACTAATCATGTTCTTGTTTTGTTCATTATAATGAACTTTCTGGAAATAAAATACTTATTGTCATATGTTTTGACTTGAAATTGGTAGTCAAAGGGTTAAAGTAGTCCCTAAAAGGGAAAGGGAGGCATCAGGTGAAACTATCCAAGCTTTTGCCAATTATTAAAATAGAGGAATGGTTATATAATAATTTATTTCTTTTCTACTTTTGTTTATGTATTTGAAACTTTCTGTAAGTTTTAAAAAATGTGCTTATGTTACAGTGTATTTTACTCATGCTGTTAAATGATGTAAGCAGGATATAAAGTTGTATGTGTAGCTTCCACTATGAAGAAAAGCAGTAGAACTGAAAAATACTAATTGTGGTAGTATTAACTTGTCATCATGGATTTTTTCTTTAAATATGTAAGCTCTAATTCTTTCATGTATTTTTTTATAATAAAAAGTTTAAGATCATCTGTATAATATAGCAACTATATTATAAAAGTCAGGTTATTTGCACACTCTGGTTGCACATAGTCTTCATATGAAACTTTTTTCTGATTCTTTTGTTTTCTGTTTTGAGACTGAGACTTCCTGTGTAGACAGGCTGGCCTCAAACTCATGGTCCTCCCCCTTTGCCACCTGAGTGCTGGGATTGCTGGCTCATGTCACTATGCCCAAATTATGCAAAGCTTTTAAGTTCAAAGCATAACCAGCTTGCAAATGGAATTTTTGTGGTATTTTATAAATGTCTACTTTGAATTCAACAGGAGCATAATGATAGTAAAAGGCATTGCAAATAAGTAATTAGTTTGTTAAGGAGAACTTCAATAACAGTGAAAAACTATTAAATACTTTTAAAAGGGTAAAAATATTTAGCATTTAACCTATAATTGTCTTAGTTTAAATACATTTTACCTTCTTGAAACAGCAATCATCTGTTTGTTAAAAATGTCAAAGACAGTAGAAGAGAAAACCTGAGCCCATATTAACAGTCACTTATTTTTCTAAAGATTAGTTTATTTTCTTTTATTAGGCCTTCTAATAAGTAGTTTTGTCATTTTTTTTTTTTTTTTTTTTTAGGAAGGTGGAGTGTTTACTTTTGGAGCTGGAGGGTATGGCCAGTTGGGTCATAACTCTACTAGTCATGAAATAAACCCAAGGAAAGTTTTTGAACTTATGGGAAGCATTGTTACTCAGATTGCTTGTGGAAGGTAAGCTATGATAGGAAAAGAGTATTTTGGGATGACCCCAGTTTTACATCTCTTTGGACTTTGAAGCCTGACCTTGAAACAAAGGGAGGGCTGTGGTGTCTGACCAGAGTGGAGAAACTCCTGCCCTCTCTTGTTCAGGTCATGTTGAGTCCAGATGGAGACATTGCTCTTGAAACTCTGTCACACCTCCATGTGGCCTTTGAGGGCCTTCAGTGCCTCATATTGATCCATCTCTCCTTTTCCTGAGGCCCTATGCTCAACTTGTTTCTTTCTCACAGATCTAGCATTACTTTGGCTTTCTGGGTTCCCTGCTCCGCTGCACATGCTTTGTGGCTTGTGCACATACCCTACGTACTCCAGAGAACACATTCATGAGGATAGCCAGCCTGATGGTCGTGCATGTGGCATCTCCCTCGATTGTCTGTTCTTGTTCCTCCCTGGGAGCCCTGTCTTTTACCACTTGTCCCTAGCTAGAGACCAACACTCCCATACCCCCATGACCTGCTCCTGCCCGCCTCTGGCCCTGTGTCCCACCACCAACTCTTTATTCCCTCCTACATTTGCTTCCTCAGCATGAAAAACAAAACAAAACAAAACAAAACAAAACAATGTTCATATCTGTTAGGCTCTTCTCAAAGGAGCAAAGATTGAGGTCATGACCTAGGGTGATGTTTTATACTTTTTAGACAGAGGACAGTAAATCTGTGAAGGCATGATAGAACCAATGGATATCTGAGCTGGGGGCGAATGGGCTAAACTCTAAGCAGGGTAAGGAAAAAAAAGAAAATTTTTTGGTTTCTAGCCCACAATAATCGGGCTGGATGTAGTTGTGCATGCCTGTAATCCTAGGATTCAAGAGGCTGAGGCAGGAGGATCATGAGTTTGAGACCAGCCTGGGCTACTTAATGAGACCTTGTCTCTAAAAACCAAGGGCTAAGGGTGTAGCTCAGTGGTCAAGCACTTTGCCTAGCATATGCAAGCCTCTTTGTTGAATCCCTGTTGTTGTTGTTGTTGTTAGGTGCTGTTGAGTCGGGTCTGACTCATAGCTACCCGCATAGGGTTTTCAATGGCTGATTGTTTCAGGGTTGCTTCGGGAGTGGATTACCACGTCCTTCTCTTGTTTTTGTGGTGCTGGGGATCGAACGGGGTCATCAGTGCAGAGCAGTGCTCTACCAACTAAGCTAAACCATCACTACAAAAAATAAAAATAAAACAGCGACAACAAAAACACCAAATTGGTCGAAGCTAAAGTTAAAACTCTAAAACTCTTAGAAGAAAATGGGACAAAAGCTTTTTGAAACTGGATTTGGTGATAATTTCTTAGATATAACATCAAAGTCATAGGCAACAAAAGAAAAATAAGACAAAGTGGACTTAATGAAAATTAAAAAGTTTTGTGCATCAAAAGACATTATTTAAAAAAAAAAAAAAGATACTATCAGCCAGGTGCAGATGCAGTGGTATATGCCATTAGCCCTGGCTAAGAGGCCAGAGGACTATTCGAGCCCAGAAGTTTGGGACCAACCTGGGAAAAACCAGAAGACTCCATCTCTTTAGTAAATAAATATTTAAAAATAATAAAAATAAGGTAGCATAAAAATACAGTGTTAACCATAATACCAGGGCAATCCACAGATTGGAAAATATCTGCAAATCATTTATCTGGTAAAGGATTAGTGTCTAGAATATATAGAGAACTCTTCAATAGCAACAAAAAAAATCAGATAAAAAATTGGAAAAAGATTTAAATAGGCATTTCCCCAAAGAAGATGTACAAAGTGGTAGTAATCACATGAGCAGATGCTGAACATCCCTAAATATCAGAGAAATGCAAATCAAATCACAATGAAGTACCACCGTATACCTATCCAGGATGGTTATTTAAAGAGAAGCCCACAGGTGTTGGTGAGAATGTGAAGAAACTGGAACTTTTATGCACTGTTAGTAGAAATATAGAATGGTACAGCCACAGCCACTATAGAAAATGGTATAGCAGTTTCTCACAAACTGAAAATAGTACCGTCATATGAAGGATACTTCTCAAGCTAGGCGTGGGGGTGCATGCCTATAATTCTAGCACTCAGGAGGCTGAGGCAGGAGGATCATGATTTCCAGGCCAGCCTGACAGTGAGACCCTGTCTTAAAAAAAAAAAAATTCAGTTATGGTGACTCCTCAGTAACAAATTGGGCATTCAGAGGAAAATGTTTTACCTCAGATAACTAGGTTCTGGTCCCTAAAACAATTTATTAAGTCTCTCAATAATCATGGGTTGTTTTGTATTGTTTTGTTTTGTTTTGAGACAAGGTCTTACTCTGTAGCCCAAATTGACCTAGAACTTGCTAGGTAATCCAGGCTGGTGTGACTTTATTCTTTTGCATGTAGATATCCAGTTTTCTCAGCACCATTTGTATGAAAGATTGTTCTTTGTCTGTTGAATGCTCTTGACACACTTGTTGAAATCATATGAACATTCACACTACAATTTAATTCAGGGCGATCTATTCTGTTCCATTGGTTTGTATGCTAACAATACACTGTTTTGGTTACTGAAGTTTTTTATTTATTATTTATTTATTTTTTGTAGTACTGGGAGTTGAATCCAGGGTCTTACATGTGATTTGTAAGTATTGTACTACTGAGCGGCAACTCCAGCTCATTTTTTACTTTTTGTTTTGAGAAAGGGTCTTGCTAAATTACATAGGCTGCCTATGGCCTCAAACTTGGAATCCTTTGCTTCCACCTCCCAAGTTGCTTGAATTATAGACATACACCACTGCACCAGGCTGCTTTTTAGGCTGCTATTTTTTTTTTTTTTAATGTACTCAGAGGTTGAACCCAGGGCCTTGAGTATGCTGGGCAAAGGCTCTACCAGTGTGCTATACCTTTGCTGTACCAGTGTGCTCCTTTTTTATTTTTTGTTATTTTTGAGACTAGGTCTAAGTTACAGTGATTGCCTCTGGCCTCAAACTCATAATTCTTCTGCTTCCTTTTCCTGAATTGCTGGGATTACAGATGTGTGCCATGATGCCTGGCTTGATTGCTATAGCTTTGAAGTAGGTTTTGAAGTCAGGAAGTGTGAGTCTACTAACCAGGGTTATCTTTTCATGTTTTTTGTTTTGTTTTGTTTTCCAGATAGTTTTGCAACTGGGTATGGTATCTCTAATCCCAGCATGTGAGAGGCTGAGGCAAGAGGAACATGAGTTCAAGGCCAGTCTGAGCTACATATCAAGACCCCATTTCAAACAGACAAAAACAAGACAGGGTCTTTCTCTGTAGCTCAGTCTGTCCTTGGAACTGTGATCCCCTTTCCAAGTACTGAGGTTGCAGGTGTGTGCCACCATCTGGCTTGGATTTTTTGTTTGTTTTTAAAAATTATATTAACTATTTGAGGTCTCATGAAATTCAAAATGAATTTTAGAATGGGTTTTTCTAATAGGAATTCCATTGAATCTAATCTGTATATTACTTTGGGTAGCATTCACATATTCCAAGCAATCCATGAACATGGATTATCTTTCCATTCATTTATATCTTTAATTTGTTTAAGCTCTGTCCTGCTGCTTTTCTGAATTTTTTTTGATAGTTTTTTGTGGATATTTTAGGGTGTTCCACATATATAATAATATCATCTCTTTACAGAAATAACCTTTTACCTTTTCAAGATGAATGCCTTTTCTTATTCTTGCCAAACTGGTGTGGCCAGTGGCCAGAACTTCTAGGACTGTGTTGTATAGGAGTGGTGAAGTCAGGCTTCCTTACCTTGTTCATGATCTAGAGAAGGCATGTCCAACCTCCTGGGCACATACAGCTCAGGACAGCTATTAATGCAGCTCCACAGACTTTTAAAATATGTGTTTTTTAGTGTTTATTTTCTTTGTGACTCTATGTTTAGTTCCAATTTTGAAGTTCCAGAGTGATACTGCACATATTTACAGAAGGACACCTAATGCTTTCTTCCAACATCCTGGCACCCTGACAGTCGAGTATTATTGAGTTGAATTTGAAGTGATTTAAAGCTGTTCAAAGCCATTTAAAGGTGCATTGGCAAATTGCTGTTAATATTTTTGAAAATCTAACTGAACCCCATCCTAGATGCCACAAATTGAGCATTGCAAATTTACTTAAGAACTCACTAAGAATTATGACCACTTCAATCACATCAGACATTGGCACGTTAGTTTTACAAAAACAAGGTCAGATTTCCAACTAGTTTTATATTATTCTCGTTTTTCTAAACTATAATAAAAAGTATTTAAATACTCTTATTATGTATGTACACTAACTATATTAAATAAATTATATGCAGCCCAAGACAATTCCTCTTTACTTGATGCAGCCCCAGGGAAGCCAAAAGGTTGGGCACCACTGTCCTATAGGAAAACTTTTAGTCTTTCACCATTGATAATTTGTTCATTGTTTCATTGTGCTGAGATAGTTTGTTTCTGTTCTTAGTTTGTCAAGATTTTGTGTCTTTTTAATTGTGAAAGGATGTTGAAGTTTGTCGGGTGATTTTTCTGAATAAACTTGGATGATCATGTATTTGAGGTTTTTTTCCTTTATTCTCTTAATGTGGTGAGTTTAGCTATATTTTATTGAGGATTTTTACATCACTGTTTATGAGGAACAATGATCTGTGGTTTTCTGGTAGTATCTTTGTCTGACGCTGATACTGAGATTAGTGCTAACTTCACAGAATGAATGAGTTAGGAAGTGTTCATTTTTCATTCATTTGGAGAAAGCGTGATCTTGATTTTTTCTTTTCTTTTTTTCCTTCCTTCTTTCCCTCCCATCCCTCCTTCCTCCCTCTTTTCCTCCTCCGCTCTTTTCCTTCCTTGTACTCAGGAATTGAACCCAAGGCCTTGCACATACTTTGCAAGCACTCTGCCACTAAGCTGTACTGCAAGCCCCTTTTTAATTTTATTTTTTTAAAATTGAGACAGGGTCTCACTAAGTTACACAGGCTGCCTTTGTCCTTAAACCTGTGATCTTCCTGCCTTTGCCTCTGTAGTTGCTGGGATTACAGGCATGTGCCACCATGCCTGGCCTGATCTTGGTTTTTCTTTGGAAGTTTGATAGAATACATTATTGAAGTCATCAGGCAAATCTAGTTTTGGTTTCGTTTCTTTTCTTTTTT